>JACEGR010001514.1:0-164561 GCA_014170235.1 Listronotus bonariensis
ATAGGGCCTTAACAGTTTTTAACGTATATGTCCTGAGCATTCCTAGTGGTCTGATTTTAGCTCGTTCTTTTGCTAAACAATTCTTACTTTATGTAAATCTACAAATGAATAATACTAAAATTTTTAATATTTATGTTATTTGAGTGTAATATAGAGGGGCCTTAAACAGTTTTTAACGTATATTATCTGGGTTCTAGTAGACCGATTTTGGTTGTGTTTCTTTTGGGCTAATAATTTAATTTTTGCTAAATCTACAAATATTAGTACTAAAATTCTTAATAATTATGTTATTTGAGTGTAAATAGGGCCTTAACAGTTTTAACGTATATCTTGGCTTCTAGTGGTTTGATTTTAGTCATTCTTTTTTAAACAATTATTTTTAATAAATATATTAACACTAATTTTTAAATAAATATGTTATTTGGAGAGTAAATGGGGCCTTAACAGTTTTTAACGTATATTTCGGTTTCTAGTAGATCGATTTTAGTTGTTCTTTTGCTAATAATTTAATTTTTATAAATCTACAAATATTAATACTAAAATTTTTAATAATTATGTTATTTGAGTGTAAATAGGGCCTTAACAGTTTTTAACGTATATCTTGACTTCTAGTGGTTTGATTTTAGTCATTCTTTTTCTAAACAATTATTTTAAATAAATATATTAACACTAAATTTTTAAATAAATATGTTATTTGAGAGTAAATAGGGCCTTAACAGTTTTTAACGTATATTTCGGTTTCTAGTAGACCGATTTTAGTTGTTCTTTTTGCTAATAATTTAATTTTTATAAATCTACAAATATTAGTACTAAAATTTTTAATAATTATGTTATTTGAGTGTAAATAGGGCCTTAACAGTTTTAACGTATATCTTGGCTTCTAGTGGTTTGATTTTAGTCATTCTTTTTTTAAACAATTATTTTTAATAAATATATTAACACTAATTTTTTAAATAAATATGTTATTTGAGAGTAAATAGGGCCTAAACAGATAACCTCAAAGTTCTTACACAGCCGTTGTTATGATTGACAGACAAGTTATTAAAAAAATCAACAAATTCAAGGAAACATATTTAAATATAAATATGTTTTTCTAAAATACGGCACTGTTTTTCTAAAATACGGCACTGTTTTTCTAAATACGGCACTGTTTTTCTAAAATACGGCACTGTTTTTTCTAACATACGGCACTGTTTTTCTAAATACGGCACTGTTTTTCTAAAATACAGCACTGTTTTTCTAAAATACAGCACTGTTTTTCTAAAATACGGCACTGTTTTTCTAAAATACGGCACTGTTTTTCTAAATACGGCACTGTTTTTCTAAAATACGGCACTGTTTTTCTAAAATACGGCACTGTTTTTCTAAAATACGGCACTGTTTTTCTAAAATACGGCACTGTTTTTCTAAAATACGGCACTGTTTTTCTAAAATACAGCACTGTTTTTCTAAAATACGGCACTGTTTTTCTAAAATACGGCACTGTTTTTCTAAAATACAGCACTGTTTTTCTAAAATACGGCACTGTTTTTCTAAAATACGGCACTGTTTTTCTAAAATACAGCACTGTTTTTCTAAAATACGGCACTGTTTTTCTAAAATACGGCACTGTTCTTCTAAAATACAGCACTGTTTTTCTAAAATACGGCACTGTTTTTCTAAAATACGGCACTGTTTTTCTATGTGTGGGGCCCCAGGGCTTAGGGCTCCAAATGTTAAAAAACACCACGCACTTCCGAAATTTGGGTTAAGTTTATTTTGGCGATAAGTTGCTTCAAAGTTAACAACTACCAAGTAGACAATTTAAAAAGGATACGAATACAATAAATATTAAAAAAGGTCTGGACAAAAAAAACATATTTTAATACACATGTTGCTAGCAAAATTTGTAAAAATTGCTGAATATGTTGAAAAATATCCACCCTCTTATGGAATTTAAGGTTAGGTGTGTTTGACGCTGCGTATTTTAGAAAAACAGTGCTGTATTTTAGAAAAACAGTGCCGTATTTTAGTAAAACAGTGCTGTATTTTAGAAAAACACGTGCCGTATTTTGGAAAACAGTGCTGTATTTTAGAAAACAGTGCCGTATTTTAGAAAAACAGTGCTGTATTTTAGAAAAACAGTTGCCGTATTTTAGAAAAACAGTGCCGTATTTTAGAAAAACAGTGCCGTATTTTAGAAAAACAGTGCCGTATTTTAGAAAAACAGTGCCGTATTTTTAGAAAAACAGTGCCGTATTTTAGAAAAACAGTGCCGTATTTTAGAAAAACAGTGCCGTATTTTAGAAAACAGTGCCGTATTTTAGAAAAACAGTGCCGTATTTTAGAAAAACAGTGCTGTATTTTAGAAAAACAGTGCCGTATTTTAGAAAAACAGTGCCGTATTTTAGAAAACAGTGCCGTATTTAGGAAAACAGTGCCGTATTTTAGAAAAACAGTGCCGTATTACACTTAGAAAAACATATTTATATTTAAATATGTTTCCTCGAATTTGTTGATTTTTTTTAATAACTTGTCTGTCAATCATAACAACGGCTGTGTAAGAACTTTGAGGTTATCTGTTTAGGCCCTATTTACTCTCAAATAACATATTTATTTAAAAAATTAGTGTTAATATATTTATTAAAAATAATTGTTTAAAAAAGAATGACTAAAATCAAACCACTAGAAGCCAAGATATACGTTAAAACTGTTAAGGCCCTATTTACACTCAAATAACATAATTATTAAAAATTTTAGTACTAATATTTGTAGATTTATAAAAATTAAATTATTAGCAAAAAGAACAACTAAAATCGGTCTACTAGAAACCGAAATATACGTTAAAAACTGTTAAGGCCCTATTTACTCTCAAATAACATATTTATTTAAAAATTAGTGTTAATATATTTATTTAAAATAATTGTTTAAAAAAGAATGACTAAAATCAAACCACTAGAAGCCAAGATATACGTTAAAAACTGTTAAGGCCCTATTTACACTCAAATAACATAATTATTAAAAATTTTAGTATTATATATTTGTAGATTTATAAAAATTAAATTATTAGCAAAAAAGAACAACTAAAAATCGGTCTACTAGAAACCGAAATATACGTTAAAAACTGTTAAGGCCCTATTTATCACCTCAAATAACATAATTATTAAAAATTTTAGTAAATTTAATATATTTATTTAAAAATAAATTGTGTTAAAAAAAAGAAAATGACTAAAATCAAACTAATTAGAAGCTTCAAGATATACGTTAAAAACTGTTAAGGCCCTATTTACACTCAAATAACATAATTATTAAAAATTTTTAGTATTAATATTTGTAGATTTATAAAAATTAAATTATTAGCAAAAAAGAACAACTAAAATCGATCTACTAGAAACCGAAATATACGTTAAAAACTCTATAATCAAAAAAAAATTAGGTTGAACATTAGTACATTATACGTTGTTCTTGTTTTAATAACAGTAAATTTAAAGAGATTGTTTAAAATTGTCCTATTAAGTTTATAATTATGAAATGTATTGCACTAATGTAGATACTCAAATTTTTACCATTATTGCAGAAAAAAATTGAAAATAAACAATATTGAATATTTAGAAGTATTTTTAAATTATAAACACCTTTTCTTTATAACATTTTTTGATATAAGCAAAAACACAGGTACTTTACATTTTTGGCCAAACCTCGTAGATTACTTATACAATTTGATATTTTATTTGTTCTTTTTAAGTTTTGGACCATGCAAAACTTTTTACAAAGAATAACTTTTTTCGTAAAATGAATAATAAACAAGTTTTCCATATAAAGCCAACTAAGGTAGACACACTGTATGTAGGTAGTAACAGAAAACTTGATCAATTATAGCCTGTTACCTTCGTTTTTAATTACTGTTAGGTTCTGTGAATTTTTGTCATTCCACACGACAATTACCTAAAAAATTAGACTACCGTTATAAAAAAGTTTGGATACATTTTTAAAATTATGTCTCCAAATTAAAAAAAACAAAAATATTAAAAGTACATTTTTAAAATTATGTCTCCAAATAAAAAAAAACAAAAATATTAAAAAGTTTAGGTAGAAACCTAAATCTATAGCAAAAACTTTCTTTTGTCACAAACAATGTTCTGGTGATTAAATCTTTAAAGTTATATAACTCCCGAAATTCAGTTTACTTTTACTTCATTGGATGTAAATACTAAACCTATATAATATTTAAAGGTTAAATATTGTGCATGTCAATTAGTTATAAGAAAGCAATTTAATTCCCAAAATTAAATTTAAATTTCAAATCAAATCTTGATAAAGTTTATAATGGTCTTCTATACGTCAGGAAACTTTACAAGGAAATTTCCACAGCAAAATAGTAGTCACACAATCATTAAAATTTATTATTAACTTAATTACACAGCCACACAAATAAAAAACGTTTCAGCTCTGAAAGAAACACCATGGTTTTTTATGTTTTTGGGGTCGCTAAATCCGAATCTGGGGTCGGTTTGACCCCATCAGGTCACGGTTAAGGTCATTTCAAGGTCAAATCATCAAAATTTATCAAAAATAGACGACAAAACGGTATTTTTATGTTTTTGAAGTTACCGAGTCTTAATTCGCCAAGGCCAAGGTGATTTCAAGGTCAAATTATCAAAGTTCATCGAAAATAGACCACAATCGTGGTATCTTTATGTTGTTAGAATCCAAAGGCAAATCGACCTCTTGACCCCATTAGGTCGAGGTCAATGTTATATCAAGGTTAAATCATCAAAATTGGTCAAAAAACAAACCACAATCTTGGTATCCCTATGTTTTTGGGGTCGCTGAATATGAATCCCTAGTCAAATTGACCTCCTTAAGTTGATATTAAGGTCATATTAAGGTCAAATCATTAGAAGTTATGGAAAAAAATACAATTATGATATCTTCAGGTTTTTCGGTTGCTGACCTCAAAATGGCCTTGACCCAGAAGATACCATGATTTGGTCCTTCGGACCTTCAATTTTTTTATTGTAGAGCTGTAATTTACCTTAAATTGACCTTAACCATAACCTGATGAGGTCAAACTAACCTTAGATTCGTATTTAGTGACCCCAAAAACTGAAGAAACCATGGTCTTTCTTTCAGAGCTGAAACTTTTTTTATTTGGGTGGCTGTGGTATTTATGACACTTTGGAAAATAAGTGAGTTACTTTTATTTATTGGTTTCTAAGTTTCAAGATTTCAATTTATTTCTCCTTACTTTTTCATTATTAGTTAAATTATTTTGGCAGTAGCAAAAAATGCTATCAACACTTTTGGAACTATAAAATATTTTTTAAAATTTGAACAATTATGCAACAAAGGTAATTTTGGCCACGCATTTTAAGAAAAACGCTCAGATATGTCTATTTTCAATTTTAAAGAAACACATTTTTTGAAACTTTTACTCCCTGAACTGCAACCGTTTAGCAGGGGTGAGACTCGCCATCAAAATCTTAAATGGATAGAGGGTTCGAGTAATACCCTATGGTGAGACACACCTTCCCTGTTTAACCCTTATTCTATTCCCTTAGTTTAAAGTAGCTTGCTGTTACGGGTAATTAATTAATATACATAAAAAAATAAAATTTAAAATTTTTACCAGCTGTCATATCAACGAAAATAATAGCAGAGACTTTAATCTTGGCAGTTGTAATCAGGGTCAAGAGATATCACTCGAATTATGTTTCTAATAATATTTTGGGGGTGAATCTCGCCCCTGCTAGAGGGATGCAGTTTAGGGGGTAAAAGTGGCAAAAATCCCCTAAAATCAAAAATTCATGTATCCAATGGCTTTCCCTAAACGGAGTGCACAAAATATATGCTTTGTTTCGTTTTTAAATGGCCTACAATATATTATTCTTTTATAAAAATATATTACAGAAACACATAATTTAAAAACTAATCCTAACTCAAAAAGAAAAGATAGATACTTTAATTATCGCTAAAAATAAATGCATAAATTGCCTTTAGTTTATGTCAAATAAACCGATTTTTAAAACGCAATCTGTCCAATCCAAACAAGACTATATTTGTATTCCAAACGAATGGGAATCGCAAAAGGAATTTCTCCTCCGAAATGAGTGTAAGAAAAATATTTACATTATACAACTGCACAACATCATAAAAATTAAACTTTTTTACTTTTACTTTAGAGTCATTTTATAGCTCAATTTTATGTAAAAAAAATAGATAATAAAAACTAGAATTAAATTCATCCAGATTATACCAATCTTTTCATCAATCTGGGGTTTTGATCAAACAAATAATAAAGCCGTTGGGCGTAGCGTATTCAGACTAAAAATTATGATAGAAATTTCATGTGCCCAACTATTTAATATTTGTCTGATCAATAGCCCAATATGATAACAAGATTGGTACGATCTGGTAGATAGGACTTACCGAATTATTTTTTAGTACAATTAAACCTATTAGCATTGTTTAATTTATTTTCAAGTTTTTAGTTTTGTTGTTGGTTGATATTTTCCATTCTATTGGGTTCATTTAATGCCTCACTATAACTTACCAGAACTAACGAACGATTTAATTATTTGTATGATCAATACCCCATATTGATCAGAAGATTGGTGCTATCTTGTAGCTAGGACTTACCGAATTAGTTTTTAGCTTTTAGTACATAACCTACAATATTTTTATTGTAATTAAATCGTTTAACGTATTTTTTTACACAGGGTGTCAAAAATATTTATGCAAACTGTTGAATTTATATAGAACACATAAAAATAATGTTACAAGTTGATATAAAATATTTTCCCTTTTATACAGATATGTGCCCTTAAAGGCGCCACTGAAAATTGTTTTTTCTTGAATAACTTTTATATCACTTGGTATAATAAAATAACTTTATATTATGTTAAATACCAGTTGGGACTCCTTTAACATGGTATCCTTGTAAACATTTGCTTTCTTAGTTCGCCAGGGGCGGACTAATTCTTACACAATAGTACCAACATTTTAGGTTTACTGTAACAAATTTATATTTATAAAAAAATAATTTTTGTTAATCAGAAAAATAAAAAAAATGCGTGACCATGTTTTTACCAACAAGAAATTAAAAAATTGATTTTGTTATAAATGGATCTTTTGTTTTTACCCAAGGTTTACAATTTTTAAATCAATATTTTTAAAATTTTGGTTTTTATAATTATGTAAGCAAAAAATATACTGGGTATATTTATCAAAAATATACCGGGTGTCAAAGCATGTTTTCTTCAAGCCTTTATTTCTAAAGTATTAAACATATCAAAATGAGACTTAGTATAAGTGTATGGTATAGAAAACGGTGAGTTTTCGCATATATTTTTACTTTTTGGTTACAATGGAACACCCTGTATATTTTACCATTTTTGGATTCCTGAGGCAATTCTGAATAGTAATTTGATATTTTGAAAATTTTTAATGTCTACTTAATTCTTTGAGAGCCATTTGTAGTATTGCATATAGGATGATCCTTAATAATAAGTATCATCAGATTTGTCAAAAAATCGTTTATTCGAAAAGTACTTGTCTAAAAAGGGTTGCCATTTAATAAATAATAAGTAATTAGGCACGAATATGTCAATTTTCCAAATTGTTTTCTTCCTATCTTTCATATTAGTCACTATGCGCGATTGTAATTTTTTAACATCACTTAGGGTCACTAGATTAATTTGCATCCAATTATGGCCACCTAGATGGAATATTAAAAATGGCTCTAAAAGAACTTTTTAAAATATCTCATTCTGAATTGTTTTAGAAATCCAAAAATGTCAAAATATACAGGGTATTCCACTTAAAAATTTAAAATTGTAGCAATTTCCGGACATACCATTTACCTTTACCATGTCTCATTTTGATATGTTAAATACCCTAGAAGTAATCGCTTGTCTAATAAATTCGTTGACACCTGATATTATTTAAAAAACTGTCAAGATTTAGAACCAGTCCGGCGAGCAGGTGAGACTTTTTACCTTTCGAATTAAATAAATCATTACAAATAATAATCCCAAATTTGCTTAACTCGAAAAAAGTGCAAAAATGTACACAAAACTTCACAGAATAAAGCCTTTCGAAAAGAAAACCAATTCAAAATCATTTAAGAAATACTATAGGTCAACAATGACTCTCAGATTTAGCAGCTTTGTTTACTGAAGCAGATAAATCATCGAAATCGGATAACAAAAAAGTAATTACGGGCTAAACGCAAAATAGTACAATTATAATAAAAGCGAATGGACCTTTAATAATAAGTATAAAATTATAAATGCGGTAAAGATGTTTTAATTCAAGCAGGCCACCGTCGGAACCGACATTGTTTAAAATCACATCGATCATAAAACTTAACACGTCTAAAACAACCAAAAATACTAAATTTTATCATAGAAAATTAAAACCTAAAAAAGATATCAAAAAACATATTACAATCAAAATTGCGGCAATCAAAATTCCTGTATGCCGTTGAATACAAAGGTAATAAAATCTCCTTTACCGGCTTTAAAATCAACAAGGTTTCCTTTTTTAAGACAAAGCTTTACAAAACCAGTTTCAATAGCATTTGATATTCACAGCACGTCTGAGTTTGATTTCAAATGACATAACCTAATTTAAAAATGCAATCTCAACAACATCAAACTTTGGCTTACAAACGAAAAAGGATTTTTATATTTTTACGAGGGACGATGTGATAACAAAGGGATATTTGTTGTCACATCGGTTGAACGTATGCAATTCTATGAGTATGATTTATCGCTTTTTGAAAAGATATATGATAACGGATTTACTGCGCTAATTTATTGTCGATGGTTTTCATACAAACGTTTATACTTACAAAAAATATCCAATAAAAAACATAAGATTTATCTACATTACCAAAAAAATGTTTTTTCTTATCGATCATAAAGATAAGGTACTCTTTTTACGACTGTTTAAACATGTTTACAATATTAATTTGATTTTAAACAGGTAATATTGCTCATTACCCACGGCTATTACACATGCCTATTACCCACATCCATTACTCACGGCTATCATAAGTGGCTTTAAATGTGCATAAATACAATAATTTGTTGGTATATATTTTCGACTAACTCTTTGTCCAAATATGACTGTTTAGCCAAGGCCACTACTTTTTAGTTACATGATAAAAATATCCAATAGGTACTTATAATAAAATCATTCACAATCTATAAAAAATGTTCAGTAGGCTATAATGTCACAAATGTGACAGCTGACAAATATTCGGTCACAAATTGAGATCAAGAAAATTCCTTGTATTGATATAAAGTTACAAGAAAGTTGTGTCGTAGAAAAAGTATAGCATGCAACTCGCCCAGAATCCTAATTTCTAACTCGTATACGTACAGCACGAGCGGCAGACAACCTCTTTGTCCATATATGACTGTTTAGCCAAGGTACTTTTCAGTAACAAAATATGAGTATAAAAATATTTAATAGGTACGTAAAATCTGCTTATAATAAAATTAGTTACAATCTAAAAGAAATGTTCAGTACACTATAATGTCGTGTAGGTAAAATCCACAAGAAAGTTGTGTTGTAGAAAAAGTATAGTATGCGAGTCGCACAGAATACTCATTTCTCTCTCGTATTACTTACAGCACTCGCCAGAGGCTTGTGCTGTAAAAGTAATACTCGTGGCAATACAATATAACAAAAAATAAGAGTTTTTTCGTAAACCAATTGAGCAAATATAACCAAACCAAACTGGTTTTTAAACTTGTTTGTCTTTATAGTAGTTGCATTACACACAAATTTAACAAACACCACAAACTATACTATATTGCACCTTGAGCACTAATCCACACATGCAAGAAAAGATTTGTTATTATTTCTAAAAACTATTTTTACCTAAAAGTGTACATTTGAAAAACATGCTTACTTTTATTTTGTTTACTTGTTTTTAGATGATACTTAATTTATTTTGAAAATAGAATATGAAATTAAAATTTTATGCTATTGGCAAATGTTGAGCTAGAAACTTACCTTCGCTGTCTGACAGATCTGAAACAGAAAATAAATTCCTTAAAGGCATGATTCTGTAATTAGAAGTAAGTTTATTATATTAAAACTTAAAATATACCTACTTTAAATAACAATACTATATTGTTTTTAAAATAAAATCCCGTATAATAAAATAAGCAAAAGTTATTCATAAGAAAATAAATTGTAAAAAAATAAAAAAAAACTGCGATTCGTACAAAAAACTAGTATAAAACAGTTTGGAAACACGATACCAAAACGCAAAGTTTATTTAACCAGTTATATTCTAAAGCTAATTTTCCTTGTCCATTTTAACTATTTAAAAGCTTATCTAATACTATTTTTTGCCCAGAAAATCGTTGAAATTTAAAGGTAGGTTTTAAATGATTTACCCGAAAACCTAGCTTTTACAAATACGTATTTGTTTTAAAGCCTGTAAACATATTAGGGTTTATTATCGTTTTAGTACGTTAAATAAAGCGAGAATTTAAGTTAACATTTCAAAAGTGCTAAATAATACTCCTATTATATTTATATTATTTTTATACACCAGAACTAGAACAGCTCTGTGCCTATTTCTTATTTTAATTTTTTTAATAATTTAATTGTAAACTACACAGTACACTCGTATATTTGCCAAATTTAAATGTTTTTTTATTTAATAATTTTTTTCTTTTTTAAGTCTCGTAGCCCAAATTAAAAGTAATATCAGAATATACAGGGCGTTACAGAATGTTAAGAGAACTTATAGGAAGATTCTACCTTAAAAATGTTTATAAAAACATAAGGCCACCCATGATACGGATTGTTTAAACTATTGCGTCTTAAATAGGCTATTTTACCAATATCAAAAACCTGTTTAGATTTTAGGATGAGTATTGGTACACGCACATATAATATTAATGCCGACTTTACACGTCCTAGTTGCCTAGACAAGTAATTAAAAATATGTTTTTTCATTTACCTACTTGCGCAAGTATTAAATTCAGGGGTTAAACTGCTGCATGTACCTTAATTTAATTACTTGAATTAGCATCGTGCCTATTTCACATACAAAGCTGTATTGAAAAAGACCAAACGTAACTAGTTCTTAACAAAAGAGTGGCTTTCTAAAATCCAGAAAAAATTTGTTAGACTTTTTAGCAATTTTTTTCTTCTAATGCATTATTTTTAAAATACAAATTTTATTAATTAGTGCGGTAGATTTTATTTATTATTAAATTCACTATATTTGTAAGGTTTTAAGGACACAGTGTATTGTTTTTATAATTTATTTTATTGGTTATTAATAATTATAAAATAGTGTATTGGAAAGGTAAATGTCTAGATACCCCATGAAATGAAAACGAGCATTCCTGGACCTATGTTTATAGGATTTTTTTTTATTTTCTTAACAACATTTTGTTACATCCTGTGGCTATTACCATTTAAAAATATAATGCATATTACTTTCATTTGTCTTCCAAAATACGACAACAACCTTATTGAATAAATTATATGTTAATATGCCCAACTTTACATACACTTTCGCAACATGAATGCAGGGCTAAATTTGGCCTCAGTAATAACCTAAAACTGCCGAAGCATAGTCGGTAAATTTCCATTATTAATGAAAATTTCATACTGTG
Source organism: Listronotus bonariensis (assembly GCA_014170235.1). Classification (NCBI taxonomy): domain Eukaryota; kingdom Metazoa; phylum Arthropoda; class Insecta; order Coleoptera; family Curculionidae; genus Listronotus; species Listronotus bonariensis. The sequence continues at coordinate 11,631 of JACEGR010001514.1, forward strand.
CAAGGTTGCACCTCAAAGTGACATTATTGTGTAGCCGAATATACAGCTTGCGCTTAAACATAGCTATTAAGCAATAGGCCAATGCTTTACTTGATAGTTTTGTTGCATCATATCAATTATGATTGACGTCCGTAGAAAATTATTATATGGGTGAATTAATTTTTTTTGTCCAGTTTTAATTTTTTTGTAACTTTATCTTTTTTTTTTTTGATAAAACTTATTTATTTTACAGGGTGTCTCTAGAAGGTCTATACAACATGCCACCATAAACATCCTATTTCATAATACAACGCAAATTATTTTAGTCGAAAATTTTATTGCTTGGAAGATATAGGTTGTCAAAAAACACAGAATTTCATAAATTAAAAATCTGCCAACACGCATTTGATAACAATTATAGAATAAACTGGTTTGCTCCGAGTATTTTATCAAAAGAGACTTCTTCTAAAAAATAAAGATAACTGTGTAGCATCAATTTCAGATAATTTAAATAACACTTGGTTGCCTTTGCTCAATACTGAAGTATCTTCAGGAATGCAAAAAATCAACTAACTAATCGCCTTTTTGTCTTAGAAATAATAAATACACCAGGTACTTATGTTACTTATGACACATATGTCAAACTATTTTCAGTTTGCGATATTAAAAGCCTACAATTTTAATCATTTTTAATTTAAATATTAGTTAACTTTTTTATTTTTATTTTTAACTTTATTCTTAACTTGACAATGGTGGCAGATTTGCCATCTAAACGTCATTTTTAATTAGAATATTTTGGGTTGTTGGGGGTTTTTTTCTTTTATTTTGTTTCAGGCGACCGGCCAGTTCATATGGGTCAATAGGGCTGAACAGGGTCAGCTCGTATACCCGGGACGAGGACCGAAGCGGTCCCATTCTTTTCAGGCGTGTACCCAACAAAAAGACCATCCAATTTTTTATGCCAAAATACAACAATTGAACCCAAATTGCTTTATTTGAAAAGTTTATCATTTGGGAAATATAGGGCGTCCAAGTAAAAAAATACATCGAAATTTGAACACCCCGTATCTTGCCAACCTGCAACCTTTCGACTAAGGAAAATTGAAATAAATCGTTATATTTTAACCCAAAGAATTTGTGGTAGTATTTTGTACAGACCTTTTGAACACTAGGTGGCCTAGATAAAGCGTAAAGGAATGCCTCAGCCTGGAATAAATGTTTTATCTAGAATATCTGAAAAACGGTTGCTCCTAGCGATTTTTATCAAGTATATCTATTCAATGCAGATAATATGAAAGAGTAAAAATTCTCCACCAAAATTAAAATTTACCACAGCTAAAAAAGTTCTGACACTTTAAACCTAAGCAAAGGACTGCAGGTGTCTCCCTCTACAATTTTACCATAAACACATTAGCATCTTTCGACTCTTCATTCTAAAAACCCCATGATACTGAATTTTGTAAAAACAATGTTTTATAAAAAAAAATATTTTAAAATAACTAAAATAAAAAAAAATTATACCCTGTATCTTGCAAACGATCAACTTTTTGACTTAGCCTAATTGCATTTGATTGTTATATTTTGGTCCGAGGAATTTGTAGTAGCATTTTGTACAGATCTTTTAGAACCACCCTGTATATAATAGGTAATACCTCTCGTAATTGTACTTCACAATAAGCAGAGCACTTTAAACAGTTTTAACGATTAAACCAAAAAAATTACATTTGGAATGTACGTCTTTTGTACTCGTAATTGAAACCTACAACACCAGGATCAAAAAGCACTACTAATCTTTTAAAATGTCTAGTTAAACCAACGAACAGTTTACTTTTTTATGCTCACAGTAAAATTTATATCAAATATGATCTAAAAACCAAACTTGGCCAGTTTTTATAACATCAGTAATTTTATAAAGTTATTCAACTTATTAAAAAAAAAAGATAAATACGGTCAATTTTAACCTACTTTAGGATCTCACATTTGTAAATAACAGCATTTGTTATAGCATAAAGTAACGTACTCTATGGTTATAGGCAGTTAATAAAACAAAGAAATAGAGTTTTATACTTGTTTAAATTACTTTTTTCTTCCTATAATTACTTATTTGGATTTTGTTCAGAACTTGGAAGTCATTAAGATCTCCATTTTTTTTGTGCGGCGAAGCCCACAGCAAAGTATTATTTTAATATTGAACTTGGCTCACATTTTTACATTTATGTTTTTGGTGGGATATCATTACTTTTTGTAAAGAAAACTAGGCTGGTATTTAGATTGATTATTTTTCTTGCCTTTCCGCTGCATGCTGTTTTCTTTTTTATACTATTTTCTACATCTTCTTAAACGTTAAAAATAAAAGTGCGCATTGCCCATGAATTATCTGCTACCTTTTTAACTCTGTTCCTGTTTATGCTTAAATTAGCCAAGTTCGGGGAATGTAACGAGCTGGCGAGGTGCGCCGCCGACGACACACCCTTTGGTCGGTTGTTTATTAGCGCCTATTATAACTTTTTGTATGGAGACACACTTATTTTTTACTTAATTTTATTTTTATATTTTTATAATATAGCAAATATAATAATACATATATTGGGTGAGTTTTAAATAGCTACTTGTAACGGTTGAAACGCTACAATTTAAAAACTTTTTTTTGTACGGCCTCCACCTCTATTTTTTAACTTTTTTTATGTTTTGATTTTTTCTATGCTGACCCACAATTACCAACCTGGATTACAAATTTTATTTTTCATTCTACTAGATCTGGGTAAAGAGGGTTAGGTTTTTGATCTATAAGTCAATTGAAAATTTTCGAGTTTTGGACGATATAAAGATCGTTGAGATAGCTTTATAAAATTTAAGATTTCAGTTGTCCTTATGGGTATAAATAAACAAATGTAGTTTCATGTTTTTACGTTATATAGGTTTTGAGTTATGATGGGGTGGCACCAAGTGGTTTGTGTAATCAGTGGCGTTGCGTGACCAAAATGAGGCGTAGGCAAAGTCGTATCCACAAAGGCCGCCTTTTCGTCTTTACTGTCCTCTAAAAAAATATTTTAATGAGCAAAAAAAGTCCTTACCCCTTTTAAATTATTTCTGTCTGTGTATGCCATCCCATTTCATATTAATTGTAGTTATGCGAGGCCCCTTTCACAATTACGGGAAATTTGTTCGCGTTCTCTCTCTTTCATTTTTATTACTTTTGTATCCTTCGGCACACTCGGCGCTGTAGCCAGTTCTAGATGTCACCCAGTATATAAAGAGATTTATTTATTTATTTATTTATTGATAAATTTACAAAAAAAAACCTGCTCAACAGAGAATCCAATTACAGAGCAGGTACAATTTTTATACATATGTATATACATCATCGAGTAATACAATAAAAACAATACAATAAATTAACAAAAAATGTACAAGTTGCTAATACAAAAAATAGTAAACAGTAAAAGAAAGTAAACATACTTCCAAACTAATTTTCCAGAACCTGACTAAGAATAGTTCGAGTCAAGATTTACAGAAAAGGTATCGCAATTAGACTGGATTTCATTATAACCAGCGCACATTCTATACAGTGGTGAATTTAGAAGGTTATTATTCCTTGCAACCCTTCGCTGATAAAAGTTGTTGGAACATCTGGTAGCATATGGAGGCCCATGCAACAGAATAAGTGACCAAAGTGCTGGATTATGCAAAATATTGTACAGACAAAGAAGAGCATGCACATTTCTTCTTTTTGACAGGGTATGCAGATTATATATCTGTAATATATATGATTTTGATACGTTAAAATCGTACATGACAGTTTCCTTATAGTAAAAGTAACGCAAAAATTTATTTTAAACTTTTTTAATTGCGTATTCGTGACACTGGTAGTGGGGACTCATCACAACTGATCAGTATTCCAATATACTGCGGACATAAGAAAAAAATTAAACTCTGATACAATTAATATTGCTGAACTAATGAGTGTTTCTTACTAGAAAACCGTACATGCTCATAGCTCTACCCACAATATCTTCTACATGCCTGTTAAATGAAAGGCCACTATCAAACAAAACCCCCAAATCCCTAACTTCGTAGACTCTGGTAAGAATTGAGCCATTTATTTTATATGGAAATATAACTGGATGTATTTTCTTTGTATATGTCATTATACTACATTTTCCAATATTAAAGCTTAATTTGTTTTTATTGACCAATCAAAAAGTTTATTTAGGGCATTTGGTAGACGTTCCGCATCTTGGTCATCTCGAATTTCAGCATATATCTTTAGATCGTCTGCGAACAGTAACTTTGGATATGCTATTAATAAACATTAAAAATAGAAGAGGACCAAGATTTGACCCCTGCGGACTGCCAAATGTAGCATAATACGGTCTTAAATGATGGCCCCTAACACATACACGTTGAATTTTATTGTGTAAATATGATCTGAAAAAGTTAACAGTGGAGTCAAAAAATCCAAACTCATCTCGAAGCTTTCTTAATAAAATGGTATGTGACACCCTGTCAAACGCCTTCGGAAAGTCTGTGTAAATAACGTCTACTTGTCCACGTCGGTTTAATACTTCCGAAATAAATTGTTTAATATTTACCAAACTACTAGTTGTGCCTAGTTTTTCAAAAAACATATTGTAAGCTAGCTATATTTCCTAAGACAGGTCTGTAAAGTTGTTATAGATATTACTGTTTCAAACACCTTAGCAGATGATGGAAAAATACTAATTGTTTTAAAATTTTTGACAATTTTTTTATCTTTTTAGAAACCGGGTACTTCTTTTCATTTATCAGAAAAAGTTCCAGTTTCAAAACAACCCTTTAGTATATAAATTGGAAGATTATCAGGACTAAGTGACTTATTAACTTTTTGATTTAATTATACTTAATATATTTTCAGTACTAACCTTACCTAAACAGACGTTGTGACTACAATCATGATTTTCTTTTACTTCGTTATTTACCAAATCATCACTAACATAAACATTAGCAAAATGCTCTGCAAAGGCGTCCGATATGGAAGGACCTTCGGCACAGGCACCATTATCCAAATACATAGTTGGGTGTATAATGACCTAAGGCCAGAGACAATATTTCTTTGTGCTTTAGTTAGATAAAGATTATATGCCTGTTTACTTTTGGATTTTAGTCCCTTCCTAATGTTTCTGAACTTATTATTTAATGGTACAGAAAATTTTCTTTTTAATTTTTTCCCTAAATTATTCTTTTTTTTTTATCTTTATTATACCATACTGGGTATTTTTTAGATTTTCTACATTTTGGCACGCAAATATTAAAAACTCTATTAATATTACTATAAAAATATTAACCGCTCTATTTACATCATGACACTGCTGAAGCTCCCCCAATCCAGGTCCATTAACAGTTAATATAATAGTGGATAATTTGATTTTTTTAAATTATAGTTAATGGCATTTGCTAGTTTTAATTCTATTGGTTTCTTTAGTGTGTTAAAGTTTGTCTTTCTCTGAAAGGTTAGATGGTGTCTATCATCCGGTACCAAAGCGTCACTACTTCTTTGAACATTACAGTCAAATGAGCCTATTACCAAATTTAAGAGTCTACCGTGGTTATTTCGCACTTTGTTACATTGTTTAACATTACAAAAGCTAAGAAATGACAGTAGTGCTTAAATTTGGGGCAAGCAAGATGCCCCCATCTGTATTCTTGTTAGTTAAGTGTAAGTTTCTGTCGCTTCTGTATACAGTAAAACAATCTGGAAACAATTCACTTCTATAAACATTACCTGTCAGCCAGGTCTCTGTAAGGTCTCTGTAATATCTATCTTATTCTGAATTGCCAATTGGTGGTTTAGAAAAATAATAGTTTTTGACTTTAGGCCCCTGACGTTCTAGTATAGAATAAATGTATCGGTGGATTGGCTAAAACTGTGATTCACGAAAATTATTACTGCAGCTAGTAGAATTTTGCTGTAGGTTGGGAGAATCACTTAAAGGTAGCAAATCTTCATCGCCAGATTTTTCCAACATATTTCCTCCATCCAATCTGTCCCCGTCATCCCCTTTATCAGACACTGAATACTTGTGTGAAGTTACATCAAGCATCTTACTCACAATAAAGTGTTTCAGTGAGTTGTTTAAATTGGTGACCAATACTGAAATATTTTTTGCTGACTCAAAGGCAATCCTGAGCCCGGTGTTAAAGTTAAAAATATAATTTTCAATTCTTTCGTTAAATTCTCCAAATGGTACTGATACCAATAAAATATTTGTATTCCTACACATATTTAATTTTTCCACTATTGACCGATATGGTGGAGTTTTGCCATTTTTAAAGATCTTTCAGGGTAAAATCAGCTGTAAATTTATTCATATTTTCTAGAATATTCATAAATCCGGCTACTGGTTTTAATTTACTTTGTGTCTTTGCAGTTTTCAATTTAGATTGTATTATTTGGTCAACGTTTCGACCCTGCTGATCGCAAAGTATTAAATTTCGATCCATCATTTTCCCTCTTTTTTGATCACCTACTGGATTAATTTCTTGCCTCAAAAACCGTTGTTTTACATCACCTCTCAATTTAAATATCTCATTACTGTACCATTCGTTCTTACTTTCCAATGTTCTTATAGAAGTTATCATGCTTTTGTTGCTATCAGTCAGTTGTTGAACCTCATCCTTTGATTGATCAAGCTTTAACCTCTCCTCCTTTAGTTGCTCATTCCAAACTCTATTTTTTTCCTGCAATTCTGCCATCATTTGATGCAAGTTCAAAATAGTAGCTTGATGTTCTTTTATTTTACTCTCCATTTTCTTCTCCAAATCTTCAGCATCATTTTTAAAGCTTTCTGACTTTTTAAGCTTCTTCTGCATAAGTCTGTCCTTTGCTTAAGTTAAGTTTTTTCTCTGTGTCCTTCCAATTGTTGTAATTTCGTTGACTAACACATTCTTCTTCTGTAAATCTTTTTCCACGTTCTCGAGTTTTTATGAGCTGTTCATGTTATGTTTCGTTAATAGATTTTTCAACCTCACATTTCTTAAAGCAGTAGATTGTATGGTCTTTTATTTGTTTAAAATAACTCTCTGTTAATGCAACTAACATGACTTACTCCCATACAGTTTACACATACAAGATTTTTAAACTTTTTGTTTCTGCAACATTAAAAAACTCCTGATTCCATATTATTTTAGTTATCAGCAATAACCAACAGTGCTTAAACTCCACAAAGAAGGTACCTCTTTCGTAGGAACCATAAAAGGGAATTCCCAAAAATAAACAGATATGTGTTTATTTATGCACGACTCCAGATAAAAAGCTGATAAGACTGTATCACACACAAAAGATATTTTTTTTTTCATAGATTGTATTAATTTTATTAGGTTTTTAAAAGAATTTAGTTTTATAGCCAAAAGTGGACACAAAAAAAGTATTTTTTACTACACTACTTAGAATTACTCCGAAGTTTACACACTCGAAAACGCGAATTTTTTTCCACCACAAGAACAAGAAAAATAGAGAGAGCAGTACATGCATGCAGGCGCCGAAGCTTTTACTTATAATGATGAGATATTTACACATACATTGTACTCAGTCATTGTACTCAGTCAGTAAGGCAATCTTATTATCACTTTAATACCACCAATATTCCACTAAACTTTAATTACACTCGTGCCCTTAAAAACCACACAACTTTATTAGAATAATCCTAGACAATACAACAAAATACCCGTATACTAAGTAAACTCTGAACTTGCCCTTTATTGTGCCATTACACTGTAGGGAATTTGATGATCGCACTTCACTTTAGTGTTCCTATCTTTTCAACTTGAGGTGCAGTTTGGAAGTTGTTCCACGCTCCAACATTGTCTTAGAGTTAATTTAGAACCTATGACCCGATTGTTTTGTCTAAAACTCGATGTGGAATTGAGTCTGATATTAGGAAAGTTTCAATGAAAATAACTTAATTTATATATATTAACTTGCTCAATTTCATAGTTTTATAGTTTCTATAGTTCTAATTTTTTATATATTTTAACGTAAACGTGTAAATGGAAAAAATCATAGAAATGGGGTATTCGTTTTGACCCTCTATACTGCAACATCGATATTATACTACGGAGCAATTGATATAACGAGAACTTTTACCCTATGGGCCCTAATTTCTTTGGAACTATTAGAACTCTAAATTTTTAGCATTAAGTAAATAAATACATTACTTTGGTTTAGGCTGCCTAGAACTCTAGTATCAAAATCTATTAGTAAACTATCGGACTCTTTTAGGGAAATCTTCCTAACCCTCCGATCATTCGCCTTTCTATTATACACGGAGTCGCACCACAAACGCCTTGGTTTCTAATACGAAAACTATATATTTTTTTTAATATTAAAAAATAATAAAATTATAGGGAAATAATAATATGCATGGTGCCAAAAAAAATTATATTAAACTGTGTGTTTTTTTTTTTTTTGTTTTTAATGGAACCATGAATATTAGTTTATTTTTTGAGTGTAGCAATAAAAACAGGATAAGTTTTATCAGCGATTCCTATACCAAAAATAAAGGGTTTTTATATTTAGGATTTTTAAAAATTACAAAAACAAAATTTTAATATATCCTACCTTACTTACGCTTGATTTTGTATATTATGTTATATTGCTGAGTTAAATTATTTTTTTTATCAAAAACATACAGGGTGTCCAGAAATTAATATTTAATATTAGCTACCTTAGAGTGCAGATTATTTGGTAATTTTATATGGTAAAATTTTTTTAGCAACTTCTATGCCAAAAATATCTTTGGTACAAAAATTGTTTTTGTGTTAAAACGTTTTCAATATATTAAGGATTTTTAAAAAATTTATTTAAAAAAAAAACTTAATTCTTCGATATAGGAGCAACTTTGTCATTTTAAATGGAACAACCTATGTGTTTTCAAAAAACTTGAAAATTCAATTCTTTCTCTTTACAAAAATATAACATAAGCCATGTTTATTTTTAAAAACATCGGAACCTTTGGCTTTAAAAATTTACTTCACGACGATTAGGAATATTATTTAGCAATGAAAAAATGTTCATATTTCCATTATTTTTTCAAACAATCATGGCTTATGTTACATTTTTTAATGGGAAAAGATTGGGTTTTCAGATTTTTAAAAATATACAGGGTGTTCCATTTAAAATAATAAATTTGCTCCATATTCGAAAATTAAGTTTTGTTTTGTTCATAAATAATTCAAAAATTTTACATATCTTAAAAACGTTACATTTTTGGCATAAGAATTTCTAAACAAATCTACCCTATTTTTATAACTAAAATTTAAATATGAAACAAAGTACTGGGTGTTTTATTTAAAATACTGAGTAATTTGCACTCCAAGGTAGCTAATATTAAATATTGATTACTGGGCACCCTGTATATTTTTTGATTTAAAAAAATAACAATAAATTCAGGTCATGTTACAGTTTATACTCTAGCAATAAAATAAAATATGCAAAGTCAAGCTTAAGTATGTTAGGATATATTAAAATTTTGTTTTTGACATAATTTTTAAAAAAATCCTTAATATCTTAAAAACCTTTTAAATTTATCGCTAAGAAAACTTACCTTTTTTTATTCATATAATCTAAAAATAAACTAGTATACAGCGTGTTTTATTTTAAAAAATATTTGTTTGATATGTATAATTTTCTATAATTTTAAATTTTACTCCTAACCCACCCATATCTTCCTATAAAAAAATATTTTTTAAAATCATACCGTTTTTGTACTAGAGACCGAGGCTTTTGTGGTGCGCCACTCTGTATACACGGTGATTCTTATCCTATAAGCATAAACTTGGGAGACTAGTGCTAAGCACAAACAATGAAAGGTAGTGATAAAAAAGTTAGTAAAATATTAATTAGGAAGAGTTTGGTATGTCTACTAGTACTTTGTTACAAGTTGTAATAGTATGTGTGATACGCGATTAGAAATAAAATTATGGCTTTTAATTATTATACCAAGTAAGTTCTTACACAAAAATAGGTGACTACCTGGTTTTTCATTATAATACATTTATTTGTCCTCAGGTTTTTTAAAATAATTAATTACTTTTAATTTTTTTTTATTAGTAATTGTTTGTCCATAGCAATTATCTTCCAAAATCATGCCTATAAGTTAAGAATTACCCTGTGTATATAAGAGGATAGTCAAGATTAAAAAAATATTATATATTAATTAATCTATTATTTTAGGCTGAGATATCGTTTTAAAACCTTGTTAAAGAAATAATCCCAGGTTTGTTAAATAGGAAGGAAATCAAAATTGTGGTCGTGTTTATCGTGCCAAATAAAAGGATACACAGGAAATACGTGGAAAGAAGACGGCATAACGCGTATAGAAGACTATGAGGTAGAGATTAGACAAAGAATGCCGGTATTAAAAAGATTAAGCATCATTTTACCTTTGTTGTTGCTTTACCGGCCTATATACCTTTAATTTAGCTAAACGTGCATATTAGGTCTGGGCAATTTTTTTAAAATATTTAAAATGTTGTTTAGGCCTTATACTATAGGGCGACAAATAAAGTATCGTTAAGGGTTAAGCCCTTAATATTATTAATAAGAGGTCTATCTCCTTTAATTTAGATTTTTATTTGTACTTTAATTTTTGCGTCAGAGTTGCCCATCTATTAAAAAAGTCATCTGCATATAAGCCTTTGGAAAATTAAATTTTTACAAAAAAAATCCTTTTGATAATCTTCGCCAGAATGAAAAATTGAAAAATGAAGCTTTAAACATTGATATTTTTTTAATTTACCTGTTTTATTATTATATTAATATATATATATATATATATATATATATATATATATATATATATATATATATATATATATATATATATATATATATTTATATATATATATATATATATATATATATATATATATATATATATATATATATATTCGTTTTGAATCTAACGAAAAAATAAATATAAAAAAGAAACAACATAGATTCTTAGAAGGAATTTAATGTTCTACAAAAATAGTTTTTAACTTTTTATATAAAATCATTCTTTTAAAAGTTATTTACAGTTTAAGTTAAAGAAAAAATTTAATGATTGTTTTCTTCTTTGTTGAACTAATTTATTTTAATTGTTGGAATAAATTTATAAATTACGTTATTGAAAAACATAATTTTATTACCCATGTCGCCAAAAATATCTAAATTTCTTAATATATCCAAACCTATTTCCGGTTAATAGCTATTTGTTATACGAAAACATAGATTTATAGATTACTCTTAGACAGTAAATCTTCGTTTTCTTATAACAAAACCGAAAATAGGTTTAAATATATAATGAAATTTGGATTTTTAAGCGATAATATTGGTAAAATTATTTTGTGCGATAATTTTATTTTTGAGTGAAAAAAAATATGATTTAGCAACTTAGAAAACAAACATTTTTTGTGTTACTTTTTGACACCACTGTTACAATAATAAAATAATTTTAAGTGATATTCTAAATAAAGTTTCCAATTTAGATTTTGCTTAAAAATGAAAAATAAAGGTAGTTTACTGTTGGAGAAAAATCACGTTTTTTTTTAGTTTTTGCGAACCCTGTATACAAAATCAACATTTTCTTTTTGAGAATCCTATTTTTATTTTACAAGCAAAAATTTTTTTCAGGAATGACTTTTTGTCGAAAATTAAATTTTTTGCCCCCTGTCCTCTTGTTAATCAAATCTTTGGACATTCTGTATACATATGATTTTCCTAAAAAGCGTATATCATTATTATGAATATTTATTGAGTAATAACCATTTATCATTTATGTGTAAATAATCGGACGCAAAACATAGTGAAAAATTTAGAATCGCTTTGGGTACTATTTTAGCATTAAAATATTGAAAGTTTTTTAATTGATTCCATTTTTAATCTGCAGTATTTTAAACGGAATAACCATTTGTCAATTGGTTTTTACTGAAAAAATATTACGGTTTATTCATGTATTTATTGTTTACTCTATGTATATTTTAAACATGTGACCATGCAAAGGGCAATTACACAGGTCCACAAAAAAAAAAAGTGGTGTGTGCTGAGGGTCAGACCCACATAGTCTGTCGTATTTTTTCCCGCTGAACACGAATCTGTAGTTAAAATTGGGGGTCAAACAGATAAAAATTGAGAAAAACCAGAAAAACCGATAAAAATCACGATCTCGTATTTTTTTCTACATGATATTATTATTCTTATGATTTTCGTCTTTTCCTGACTCTTTTCTCCTCAAATGACCTGTGAAGTGGGTTTCTGCTGCGCTTTGTTCCTTTTTCTTGAGTTTCTCTCTGTAGCATCCAGCAGTAATCTGCAAACATATTTATTCCCCACTGTCCCTGAAATCGCCGTTCAAACTCTTTGAGATCTTGGTGGAATCTTTCTCCTTGTTCTTCACTGAAGTCTCCGTTGTTCTCCGGGAATTGGTCAAGATGCGAATCAAGGAAGTGCATTTTCAAATTCATTAGGCAACCTGAATGCTGAAAGTTCTTTATCATATTTGCTACAATGTTTTTGTAATCAGCATCCTTGGTATTACCTAAAAATTTGGTACACACTTCCTTGAAACTTAGCCACGATGCCTTTTCTTGGTCATCCATGACTGCAACAAACCCTTCATCTTTAAATAACTTTCGGATTTCCGGTCCATCGAAGATGCCTTCTTTTAGTTTAGCATCAGATTTTTGTTTAAAAACAGTACGTAGGTACGTAAAACATTCGCCATCTTTATCAAGAGCTTTGACATACTGTTTAATTAAACCAAGTTTTATATGAAGAGGAGGAATGAGAATTTTGGCTGGATCAACAAGCGGTTTCTTTATTATATTATGCGATCCAACTGTAAATGAAGATCGTGAAGGCCATTGTTTTTTTACGTAGTGATTTTTTCGGTCCCTACTGTCAAACATACACAAATAGCATGGATATTTTGTGAATCCAGATTGCTGTCCAAGGATCATGGACAAAATTTTTAAATCACCACATACTTGCCACTTATGTTTTTCATAGTTTATTTTCTTTAAAACAGCTTCGAGGTTTGAATACTCTTCTTTGAGTACAGTGGAGTGAGCTAAAGGTAAAGGAGCGAATTTATTAGTGTTGTGGAGAAGGACTGCCTTAAGACTCTGTTGAGACGAATCAATGAATAACCGCCAATCTTCAGGCTTATATAAATTTGGCTTAAATTCATCGATAAGTCCTTTCACATCAATACAATAGAGTAAATCTTCATTTTTTTCAAAATATTTACGAAAGGCTTCTTCCCGATTCCGATAAAACGAAACTTTTGTACCTTTTGTCAATAGATTCCTCTTTTTCATACTTGAAGCCAAAATTTCAGCCGCTTCTTTTGAAAGTTTAGCCTCTCTGAATAAATCATTTAGATGTTTTTGATCGTATTTTTCCGGCTTTCGATCTTCACGAATAGGTCTGTACTCTTCATCGCTCGAAAACTCTTCTTCCTCAGATTCGCTAGAACTATTTTTACTACTAGTATCAACCTCTTTATCAATAGATGCTGCATTTTCAGGATCGACGTCGACTTCCATTGTGTCTAATGCACTAGTCAGACTGTCTCGTGACGTGTCATCTTCTAAACCTTCTATGAAGTTTGCGACTGGTTGTTGCACACTTGACACAGAAGGATAAGAAATTTTGTCCTTATGCATTCGGCTCACAGTGTTAACTTTTGTTGTGCAAAAGTAACAATCACTTGCAGAAAGTGGCTTTTTCCATATTGCTGGAGTTTTAAACTTAAGATTCGCCTTGACTTGGTGCTTTTCATATCTATTGATCATGTTGTAGCATGAACCACAAACAAAATTGGGTATCCAATTTTTGTGATCGAGGGAAACTTTCATATTGAAGCACTTTTCATACAAAGTCACGAATCGATCTGTTAGTTTCTTTGTATTTTTCATCCCGATGTACTTTGCACAAACGTAGCAAAAAACATTGGGATTTCCAGTGCATTTGTGATTGCCACGAGTACTAGAAGTTCCTGCAAAATTTTTAGTAGAAAAAGCCATGAAAATAGATAAACCCCGCACGCTAGAATACCTGGCCCGATCGCAGGTGAGTCAGCCGTCCTAGGGGTGATAACCCTCATACCTCCCCAGGCCTAAGTATGAGGGCTTTCCGACTTTGACGAGGACAATGTCAACTCGTCGTCGGACACACTACGGCATCATTCTCATATTCTAGCGCTTCCCTGCAAAACAGCGCGCCTTCGCTGGCTTCGATACAACGGAATGTTGACTAGCGAATCATTCTACACATCCCGATAAAGGGCAGTTGTCATCGTAGTCCAATCATTCCGAAGTAGCAGGTTTTTGCCGGTAAATGTACCGATTTAGTGAACCACTTGCTTATTTGTTGTCAAAAACAAAATATTATCTATGTGACACCTAAATAAGACATAATAAGTAGTGAATTAATGTATTTGCACATTACGGTTGGATATTACAGAGAGAAACACGTAAAAATGCCCGATAATAATATCATGATGAAAAAATACGAGATCGTGATTTTTATCGGTTTTTTTGGTTTTTCTCAATTTTTATCTGTTTGACCCCCAATTTTAATTACAGATTCGTGTTCAGCGGGAAAAATACGACAGACTATGTGGGTCTGACCCTCAGCACACACCACTTTTTTTTTTGTGGACCTGTGTTATTAAATACAAATAAATATTAATTAATATTGGTTTTTAAAAGTCTAAAACTATAAATAATTACTTACTTATTATACATAAGTACTTACTAAAAAATAATACCCAATATTTATTGGTGAATAAGTGAATAATTATAGTAAATAATACCAGTCCATAGAAGCTCACAAGTGAGATTTCAACGTACCCCGAAATTTTAGTACCCACTCTGACCACCAGATAGCGAAAATACTCCAATCGACCAACAGAAACCCACATGGGCATCGACCAATTTTCTGATTGGTCCGGTGCCAACTTTCGCTATCTGGTGGTCAGGGTAGGTACTAAAATTTCGGGGTACGCTGAAATCTCACTTGTAAGCTTCTATTGATTAGTATTCTTTGATTATAGCCTAATACTACTTTTTGAGAGAGGCCCAGAAAGCTCGTCAAGCGAGTAACGCCGTCCACCTTCCTAATTTCTAAATGCAAACTGCGAAAACCGCTTTTAATCCTTTAATCGTCGAAAAACGTTTTTGATGCAGGTTAATATTTTTTTTGTAAAAATTCAAGCGTTAGTATGATACATACATATATATATATATATATATATATATATATATATATATATAGATATATATATAGATATATATATATATATATATATATATATATATATATATATATATATATATATATATATATATATTACCTTACCCTATTAAGCATTAAAAATAAGGGCAAGTTTGTATAAGAATGATCTGTTTCAAAAATTTTTAGTTTTTAAAATATATCTTAACAATTTCATATTCTAACAATGCTTTTAAGTACAGCTAGGTTCGATGTAGTTGGCTTTGGCGCTGCATTTTGTGGTTAGGGCCAACTAGAAGCCAAACTAAGCCGTACCTAAAAGCATTGTTAAAATAGATAAATACTAAATTTTTAATATTTCGAAAACTATAAATTTTGGAATAGACATCCTCATACAAACTTACCCTTATTTTTGATGCTAAATAGGATAAGGTGGCGGGGTAAGAGGGACTTTGTTGACACGGAACTTAAATACCTACTTGAAAATTTGGGGACGGGGAAGAAAAGACCTCTGCGTGCAGCAAGTTTTTACATCGTAAAAACTTTAAAGATAAAAGAACGAACAAAGTTCGGAGCCTGTCCAGTTAGGACCGTATAGTGGTGCATACGTGCGGCACCACGAGTTTCTCTGTTTAGAACCGTGAGTGGAGGAATTATACTGGATAATTTTTCAGAGCAGTAGCCATGGAAGTACTTGGGAAAAAGCGATAAATCCTCTACAGGCCGACGATGGGCAAGAAAGGGAAGCCTTTCTGTAAGTAAGGGATCATTAATGAGACGATGATGCGTTCTTACCAAATAGGATTTTTTTTTATTATTTAATATTCTTACCAAAAGGGAATACATTTCCACAAAAATATTTGTATGTTGAATTTATAGGTTAAGGTATTTTTAAATAAGTTGCTTATTATAAATCATTTTTTTACAAAATTTAGTATTTAGAGATTTTTTAGGATGGGGAATCGAAATATGCTAATGTTTTTGTTGTAAAATTGTTTTTTTGCTTCGGTATATTATAATTTTGTTAAAGTATTTTTAATCTCCCTTATTTTTTGCACTAAAAGGTATACTTAATAAATATCGCTACGAGCAACCGTATTTGAGATATTTCAGATTAAACATTTTATTTTATACAAAAGTTTGCCATTGCATTCATTCACGCTTTATTTAGGGCACCCAGTAGTGTCCAAAAGGCCTGTACAAAATGCTACTGGCCGAACCGACTTATTTTCAAATTAAAATACAGGGTATTCTCCAACTATAATATTAAACTTTAAGGGGTGATTTTTTATGTTATTTTATAAAGAAAAGTTTTTATACACATATGTCCGGAGTTGCTTTGTTTCTAAGACAAAGGGTTTTTTTTAAGTGGGTATTTTATAAATATTTTAAATACGAAGCTAGATACAAAAAATGAACGACACTTAAAAGTTCTATCTTTAGTTGCTTTACATGTTAAAAATATTTATTTAAACTACATAAAAAGCCAGTGGCGTACATTTTTCTCTTAATAATTAGGCTGTAGTGCCCACTGAGACGCCATTGGGCCCAATAAAGTTAATCTAGTTAGAGCTTGACAAGCACTTTATTACATTAAAAAACCCACCAAATTAAAACCAATTTGGTTTAAGGGTATTTCAGATACTCATAAAATACCGATTTTTTTAAATACTTTAAAACACTCTATTTTATAGAAACTTTTTTCATAAAATGACATAAGAAATCTCTCTTTAAAATTTCGTACCGTACTTAGAAAAATACATGTATATTAATTTGGAAACAAGTCTTTTTTCAGCCACCTTGTACATTTAACATACAGATATTCTTGTAATTTTTTTTTTTTTTTTTTTCATCAAGCAGTACTTTTTAGAAAGAGGCACTTTTTAGTTAGTGTTAATAATTAACAATTTGCCCATTTGGTAAGAAATTCCGAAGACACGCTGTATTGGGTATTTTATTTAACATAAGGTTGTTGACATTAACTTTCGGTATAACCGAAAATGGTGAAATTGTCAAAATATTTTAGAGGTATATTTCTTACTGACTTTATAAATTTTTAAAATTTTCCGAAGCCTAGTTTTTAAGAAATCGATCGCAGCAGTTACCGGTGAGACATCCTCTATATCAAAATGATCGTATTTTTTATTTATAAAATATCATGTTTTATAGGGTTTTTAAAAAGACTGCAATTAAAAAAATTGCGTATGGGGTAAGACTGCTTAGAGATAATTAAAGGCATATTATATCATTTTTAATGTGGAACCAATGTCAAGTTTTATTTTCTTATTTACAAAAAAATATATGACGTAAGCATAGGTTTTAGATAATATTAGATAACAGGTCTTATAGTTTGATTATATTATTCTTAAAATGTTTTATTTTTTATAGTAAAAAATATCTAAATGAGTGGGCGTCCTTGTTCCCCTAGGTGGGCGGTGTTATCCAACCTATCGAGTATCTTCGCCCATTGGTAGGGTCTTAAAAACATAAATATTTTTTTACTAAACTTGACTTGTTTAAAAATTACGAATACCTTATCAGAGAAAAATATATTTGAGCAATCAACGCCCCTTTTAATAAAGACTTATACTGGGTTAGTAAAAGTACTGCAACTTTTAAATATCTTTAAAACCGCTTAAGCTAAATTTACCAAATTTGGTATTTAGGGTGTTTAGGACATGTGGAATTAAAAATTAAAACCGCTAAAGCTAGGATTACAAATTTACAGCATTGTTGCCAAATTTTAATAGTATTGCGGTGTTGTGATATCTCTGTAACTGATAAAGATTAAAATTTGAAAATTTGGACTTCCATTAAATTTTGCACGTTTCTTTTATTGCAATTAAAATACATATGGCATTTCATTTAAAATACCAAAAATATAGATATTTGGTAAATGGAGCTTTAGCGATTTTAAAGTTATTTAGGTGTTGCAGTACTTTTTACTAACCCAGTATGTTACTGACTCTTCACAATATTCAAATTTGCTTAAGTTAGAGGGGCTTCACGGACCTAATTAATAATTTAAAAGTTAAACAACACCGACTTTTGCAAAACTATTTAATACGTACTAGATAAAATACACATTTTAATCGGAGCTGTCAAAATATTTTAATTGTATATTTTTTACTGATTTTTAAGAATTTCGGCATAGCCCACTTTTTGAGAAATCATCCCCTCAGTTCATCGTGAGATATCCTGTTTATTAACTTTAAATATTACATATACTTGTACTTGGCACTACATGAAAATCATTTTCATTTGACAGCTTAATGAGGAAAAGAACTTTTACTCCGATGCAAACTTTCACTCCTGCTTAGTTTACCCCACACAAGTTTTAATTAGCTTAAATTATTTGGAAGCGCCAAAATGCGATTTTCCAGTATACTAGACAGGCTGTAAGCAGTTTAGTTATTAGTACATCTTAAAAACTTGAAATGTTTTAAATGAAATAATATACAGGGTGTCCAAATATAAAATAACTTTTTCCCTGTACAAGATACAAATATAAACTTAAAATAAGAAATAAATATTTATTTGGTTTTTATTGACAGTATTATAAAGTTTACAAGGGATCTTAAAAATAAAATTTTCATTGTTAAGTAGGATATTTTAAATGGAATACCCTGTATATTTAAACATTTTTCGTCTTTGCTAAATTCTACATCAAAAATATAGAACACACAATACGTCAATTGTTGCTGGGTATAATAAAATAATTTTGTTAGTGTCAGAGTGACAAATAATGTGATAACATGTAAATAATTTTGTTGTAAAAACTACTAATAGGTTTGTCAGAATTTAGTTTATCTTAAATACATATTTACTACCTTGCCATAAAAAAACAGTAATACGTCAATAATTATGACCTGACCTGACTTACTTATAAGTACTTTATACAATGAAAGGAAATTAATTAAATTTTATCATATTCTTTATCACTCTGACACTGCCAAAATTATTTTAAAATATTGAAATCCAAAAAATATTCTTAAAAGGTTTAACTTAGCTTCACATGTTTATTTGTTATTTATTTATTTAATTGTTTGGATCAAATTTTGTAATTTTAATTTGACTCCATACCTAACGACAGTTCGATCTGAAATTTGGCACACACTTCTAATTTTAATGACCATACAATATTAGTAATTTATGTAACAAATGCGTAAAGTGATATTTTTTTACGAATGGCACGAGCTGTTAGGCAAGTGCGGCAATCCTATGTAAAAAAATACACTTTGTGCATGTGTTACATACTATATTTTTCCTACAACTGAATAAAAATTTCCTGAATGACCAGTTTATACATGTTTTATTTATTTAAACCTTTTAATTTTAATTTTTGCCGCACAGCTATTATATTTTAACTAAAAATCGTAACCTCCAATTTTTTTAAAAGATAATTATCCTCTTCATAACTATGCCGTCATTTCATTTTAGAAAATTGTATGTACAGTGCGTCCAATCTAACTTGTCCACATTTTAAATGCCTATAATTTTGTTATTTACTAACTTTTAAAAAATGATCTAAAAACCAAATTGTACAGTGAATTATTAGTTTTTTTTGTTATAAAGATTACACAAAACAATTTTAATAACAAAATATATTGACATAACTTACCTTTTTTTAAATAGTACACCCTGTATATTGTGCCACGATTAAAAATATCTTTTAAAGAGCTTTACAAAAATACTTTTTAATTTTATATATCTATGTTTAATAGTTTCGGAAATATGACCATTTCAATCTGCAAAA
Source organism: Listronotus bonariensis (assembly GCA_014170235.1). Lineage (NCBI taxonomy): Eukaryota > Metazoa > Arthropoda > Insecta > Coleoptera > Curculionidae > Listronotus > Listronotus bonariensis. The sequence goes on from JACEGR010001514.1 coordinate 31,619, forward strand.
TATTACATGTAATTTCCGTTATATCTACAGTCTAAACTTAGTCCCAAGTAGGGGATATTTTTCTAATTTTTCTGTCTTACAGCTGCTAACAAGCTTGTCTAACAGCTGACGTCATTAAAATGTGAATCGAAAAAATAAAAACGCTTACCGCCAACGACAAATGACATTAAAAAAATAATAATATAACCTAAAAATGGAAGCTCCCGTTTTATAACAAAAATGCACAATACTTTCAATTGCAGTTGAATTAATCCTTCACATGGTTCTCCACACATATTATTGTTATTGTTATTAGTATACATTTAGTCAATTTTGTTTGACTTTTAACCTTAAATTCGGCTATATTTCCCCGTCTTTGTTTTTTCTACCTGTTAGACAGTGGTTAGACATCTCCCGAAGCCGCTAACAACCGCTGTGAGCTGCTGTAAGACTGACGTCATTGATTTGTCAAAAAAATGAAAGTGCTTACAGCTGCTGTAAGCAGCAAACAAAGAAAATATCCCTTAGGTATAGTGGAAATTACATACCGGGTGTCAATTTGAAAACTTCCCACCCTTAATATCTTTCTTGGAGTTAAAAATATGACAAATCGGAAAGACCCGTCAATTTTATTTGTAAGGGGGACACTTAAAATGAATATTTTTAGCCTTCTTGTTTCAACCCCCTAGGAGGGGTAGATGTCACCCTTAGAATATTAAATGGGAATGGGGTCATGTGATACATCATTTTAAAGCTCCTGACGAGTACTTTATAACCCTAGAATATGAAGTCAATATCTTCACCTATTACAAAATGGCGGTACTTTAAAAATTACCTAAATACCTGATTTGGATGGCCATATTTCCGAAACTAATAAAGTTAGATGTACCTAATGTGGTGTTTTCTTAAAGCTCTTTTAAAGGTCTTTTTAATGGTGATACTGGTAGTAATATACAGGGTAGAAGAAAAAGTACATATTTTTTTATTTAAGAACCCTGTATATTATTTTACCATTAAAAGACCTTTAAAAGAGCTTTAAGAAAACACCACATTAGGTACATCTAACTTTATTAGTTTCGGAAATATGGCCATCCAAATCAGGTATTTAGGTAATTTTTAAAGTACCGCCATTTTGTAATAGGTGAAGATATTGACTTCATATTCTAGGGTTATAAAGTACTCGTCAGGAGCTTTAAAATGATGTATCACTCGACCCGCCTTCTCATTTAAGAATTTTGGGGTGGTGGCCCTGGTGGTTAAGGGGTTAAAGGGGCGCCGTCCAATTTTTGTAAAAAACGTTCCCCCTCAATAAATATCTTGACGTGTTTCGGCGATTTTCTCAAATCTGTCTCGTTTCGAAGATAACTTGAGTGGAAAGTTTTTAAATGGACACCCTGTATAATATTTTTTCAGATATAAATAGTAATATTTCTAAAAATATTAAAGATAAATATATCAAATGTAGTATTTTTCTAAAGCTCTTTAAAATAACTTTTAATTGGTGGTATAATATACAGGGTGTCCCATTTTTAAAAAGTAAGTTTTGTCAATATATTTTGTTAATAGCATTGTTTTGTGTAATCTTTATAACAAAAAAACCTGATAATTTACTGTAAAATTTGGTTTTTTATACCAAAATAAAAAAATTATATAATACAGTATAAATTCCTCTCTAATTTCTTAGTCATCCAATTTTAATATTACTATTAATTTTAAATAATTTCTATTAAATTCATTTGGAAACTGTCAAATTTTAAAACTAGTGACATATGAACTAAAAAAAAATAATGACGAAATCAAAAGTAACTTGACCGTTTTGTGATGATGTTGCGTTTACTGTTACATTGCATACACTGATATTAAGGTTTATTGTAGTAGGCATGGAAACAAAACACTAATTCAAAGTGTGAAAAAAACTTCGTAGTGTTAAAAAAATTACTTATTTTAACACTTTATGTAATGCACTAGAATGGAGTACTTTATCTTCATGTTAACAATTAAAAAACTCACCAATCTTCTTATCATTATAATATTTACTCTGAATACGCTATGCCTAAAGATTTTATTATTTGCCTGATCAGTACCCCAGACTAATAAGAAGATTGGTACGATCTGATAGCTAGGACTCACCAAATTATTTTTTAGCTTTTAGTACAATAAAACCGTTTAACATATTGTTTTTTATTTAATTTATTTTCTTTCTTCACTTCTGCTGGTTATGAATACATTGTTATGCAGGTTATGCTGTAGACATCTCAAATATGTTTAATTTGCCAAATAATTACACCACTAAACATTTATTGCGGCTGGAGATGTCGCAGAGACCCAATATCTATCTAAGATCTAAAATATAAAATATCAGACAAGGGGCCATATAAATAAAAAAAAGCAAATGCTTATACTTATAAAATTTAAAGTGAATGCTTTTGCCTATAAGTATGCAGATGCTCATGATATAAAACAAATATAGCAAAAGCATTTGCTTCAAACTTTATAAGTATAAGCATTTGCTTTTTTAAATTTATGTGACCCAAGATGTCAAGTAGTAAATTTTTTGAATATGGCCGACGGTTGCTACGATTACTTTTACTTTATTTTACTTTCGGCCCACGGAAGAAAAGTTAATTTTTCATTCGTGGGCTGAATAATAAGTAATAGTCAGAAAAGTGACACTTTTAAACTTTTACCATTACATACATGATTGTTAACATATAAACATTTTTTAAAGGAATACACCGGGTTTTTATATAATTTTATAGTCATATTTTTAGGGTGTTTCTTTCATCGTAAATGTATTTTATGGGTAAAAGCATAAAGTTAAAAAGTATTGACCTAAAACAGATAAAAAGGTCGCTGATACGAAGTCTATAAAAATTTATGGTAAGGCAAAAGATGCGCAAAATTGAACCTAATAAACAAAAAATTGGGAGAAAAAATGACCCTTAACATGTTTATTTGTATATATTTTGCGACTCAAAGAAAATTGTGGTGTGGCAAATTTTAATTTCGAAATAAGCATTAAAGTGTTTTTTTAATAAACGCTATAGAGGGTATCAATTTATAACCTTGCAAATGCATATACGAGTTAAGCAAGTAGGTATTGGGATATTGCCTACAATAATTTTATTGTTTTGTTCAAGCCTTTAATAAAGTGGCGTTGTTTATAGGCCTTTAGCCAAAGATTAATAATAGTTTAACATTAGTTAAAACATACTTACTCTTTGCTTTAGCTTAGGCAACTTATAATGCGTGCATGTGACAGAGTGACACAGCAACATATTTATGACAAGAGAGATGGGAAGAGAAGCAGAAGAAATGAGGGGAGGTATGAAAAAACAATGGGCGCATTCAGGAGTAGTCAGCCGCAGAGCAGCTGAGTGAGCGGAGTGTCAAAACTGTCAAATTAAACCAATAAGATTTCTTTATGTTGACAGTTTTGACAATCCGCTTACCCAGCTGTTAAGCGGCTAAGTACTCCTGAATGCGTCAATTAATAATCAATAATAATATATGGTTCGTCGTCAACAAGCAGGTCTTTTTCACTTTAATTTTTATTCAGTAAAAATAAAGTAATTTAAGCAAAAATTTAGTGTTTTATAAAAGAAAGAATAAGATGTATACAGTCCACAAGTTTCCAGCATAAACATCCAATCAAAAATATTTACATGCAGGTATTTACGTAAGATTGGTAAAGGAAAGCTTTACATTGCCTATTTACAGGGGCAGTCATAGGGGGGCATGGGGGCCATGGTCCCCGGTTTGATGACACATCATTTGTATTTCATACATGTCTAATGGCAAGTTTGGGCATTTTGGGCATTAAATGATGATAATCACCCTCCCCCTCAGGGTGACGATGTAACTGAAAAGTGAGGACATTTTTTTTAAATCGTGGGAAGAAGGATTTTTATAATTTTATAAATTAAAGAATAAAGAAAAACAATAAAAATATAAAAAGTGACTGAGAGAATTCTCACACTTTTTCTCGGCCTATGGCTCCCCCTCAGAAATTCGATATGACCGCCCCTGCCTATTTGTTATGTTATTAAGTGATTCCGTATATTAAATATTTTATAAAAGTTAAATACTACTTTAGTCAATAGGTTTACATCCTAGCCTACACACCTCAACTTTAAAACTTAAAATTCATCATCTCTTTTGTGATAACTTATCAAGGTATGATTGAGTAGTAAGTACAAACCCGCATAATTATTTTCATATTATACAGGGAACAAAAAATATATAAATTAAGTAGAAGTAAATAAAATTGTACTAAAATGTGAACTTATTTAATTATTCTTTATTAGGTCGAACTCGAACCTACAACCTTCGGTTGTGCAATGACTAAAGCGATTTTATTGCAGTTCCGTTTACCCCATTAATATTAAAGTCAGACAAAATATAAATTGGCTCCCCAATATAAAAAGCTGCAGATTTTACATAGAAATAAGAAAAATAAACATAACAAAAAGACTAGAATATAAACAGGCACCTTTACCTTTCAATTTTGTTTTAACTCTTCTTTTATTTATGAACCGTGCCGCACCGCTTAAATGGTTTCTTCAGGCTTCTTGGCTTGAAGCTTTATGAAAAGTGTAGAGGTTTGTAAAGAAAGTGAGAGTTTTTGCTATTGTTTTTCCCAAAATATAGAGCTAAAATATTACTGAAATTGGTTTAATAAAGCTGGCAGTTCGTGTATTTTTGAACCAAAAACTTTTGTTTAGATACAAAAATATAAACAGATAACTTAGAAGTGAAGTTGTACAGGGTTGCGCCTTTTCGTTGACAAGGTGGGGCGAAAACTAAAAGAAATAGAACAAATCTGATTGCACAATCTTTAATTTAACTTTAAAAACAAATTTAGTTGTGAAATTAAATCGTGGCTAACTTAATTCGTTTTGGAGATTTGGAGTGTTTCTCAAATTTTGTCAGTTTGGCCAGGCACATGTAACTCTCCTCATATTAAAGATAGCAAAAAAAATGTAGAAAGAACAGTATTAGGGTTTTTACGTAGAATTTAGTGGCTAACCTATGTCTTTTCGATTGACTTTTAATTTAAAGTTATAACACAAAGTAAAGTTTTTAACACGCTTTTATTAACTTGGGTTGTAACTATCTATCAATCTATCCATCTGGCTGCCTATGTAACGGAATCTTTGAGCCTAATTTTAACCAACTTCCAGCTATTCGATTTCTTTGAAACTTTGCACACGTATTAAGGACCCATGACAATGCAATAATCTGCAAACAGTATCCCGTTATCTTTTTTGGATCGCCAGGAAAAAAATTCCATTATATTATAAAAACAACACCTAGGATGCCATCTGTTGGAAAAATTTCAAACTTTGCTATTAAATGAAGAAGAAATTTTTTAGTTTTTACACAATTTGGTTAGTTGCACCATTGGTGTTCAATTTTTATGAACAATAAAAATTAATAAGTTCTTTTACACAATTGGGTTAGTTGCACCATTGGTGTTCAATTTTTATGAACAATAACAGTTAATAAATGCCGTTAACACGCTTTTATTAACTTGGGTTGTAACTATCTGGCTATGTAACGGAATCTTTGAGCCTAATTTTAACCAACTTCCAGCTATTCGATTTCTTTGAAACTTTGCACACGTATTAAGCAAACATGACAATGCAATAATCTGCAAACAGTATCCCGTTATCTTTTTTGGATCGCCAGGAAAAAAATTCCATTATATTATAAAAACAACACCTAGGTTGCCATCTGTTGGCAACATTTCAAACTTTGCTATTAAATGAAGAAGAAATTTTTTAGTGGGTTGCAATATATTGGCAACGGTCCAAACATTGCCTGGATTGCCATCTGTTGGCAAAATTTCAAACTTTGCTACTTAATGAAGAAGAAATTTTTTAGTGAGTTGCAATCTGTTGGAAAAATTTTAAAATTTGCCACTCTTGTTCATTAAAAAATTTTTCGCCATTTTGTCAAGAGTAGCAGAAACTAAAAAATGAAAAATAATTAATAGTTTAAAAAAACTAAAAAACACGCTTTTATATGCAACCGAACTAAAAATTAGAAAATAATTTTTCATTAAAAAAAATATTGTCATTTCATAGTAAAAAGCGTGGGGTGATAAATATATTAAATGTTATAATTATTATATTTGCAAATATCTATGATGGAAAAGTTATGAAAAAATAGTAAAATGCACCCCACGCTTTTTACTATGAAATGACAATATTTTTTTAATGAAAAATTATTTTCTAATTTTTAGTTCGGTTGCATATAAAAGCGTGTTTTTTAGTTTTTAAACTATTAATTTTTAAAATGAAACACCAACGGAAATATTTTCCTAAAAGCCGTAAAAATGCCACATTTTTATTTAATTTCTCATAGTTCCGAAAAACACACATAGTCGGTAGTTCGATAATAAAATGGCATTTTTAAAATAGATACCCTGTGTATTGAATCATTATTAACAAGACATTTAAGAGGATTTTCTCTAATAGTTTCGAAAATATAAGCTTTCAAATATTTTTTTAGATTAGGATGGTCATATTTTCAAAACTATAAGAGATAAACATATTAAATGTGGTATTTTGTTAAACCACTTTGAAATATCTTTGCTGTGGTAATATAATATACGGGGTATTTTATTTAAAAAAAAACTGGTGATATTTCCGAAACTATTAAAAAATAGATATATGAATTTGGGTATTTTTACAGCTTTTAAGGATACCTTTTTATTAGTAATAAAACATATAGAGTATTCCATTAAAAGAAAAAATAAGCAACTTGGTGTTATAACATGAAAATAAAAGTCAATGTCTTCAGAAGCTTTCTATTTACAGTGCTTTTTATCTCTTATACCAAGCTAGTTACAAGTGCCTGACCAAATTAACAAAATTTAAAAAACACTCTGTATCTCCAAAACGAATAAAGTTTACCATGATTTACTTTTACTATTGAATTTCTTTCAAAACTTAATATAAAGTTCTGCAATCCGATTTGTTCTGGTTACCCTACAAGGTCAACGAAAAGGCGCACATAAATCATACCATTTTTCAACGTAAGAATTGATAACATTTTTTGAACATGAAATTTTACGCGATAATCTCTACGGATTCCATCAAAAAATAAGACTATATGATTAAGAACTGCATTTTTTGACATATCAGGGACAGCTCTAAATATCAAGGTCATAGCTGGGCGCCAACGCAACCGCAGCCAGACAGCCGAGGATCTACCCGGAAAAGAAGGAGAACAACATTTAACGCTTCACAAAAAAGTTATTCTATGAATTTTCTATTCAGTCACTTCTTTAAGAGTTATTTCTCGTCAAACGTTGAGTTAAGATTAAGTTGTAGCCATCCTCGAGAATTTAATAGTTAACCGGCATTTCTCTGTATGTTACATCATCATTAAATAGATATTTTAAAGAGCTCTAAGAAAATACTGCATGCTTATGTCTATTTCTTATAGTTTAAAATATATGGCCATTCAAATATAAAAATTATGTTAAATATTCAATATAGCTTTAAGCTATAAACCCTTAGTTACGTGTCGAAGATAAAATAGACACTATATCTACTATTTTTTAGATTTGGATGGCCACATTTCCAAAACTATAAGGTTTGTCAAATGTAGTATTTTCTTAAAGCTAATTAAAATATCCATTTAATGGTGATGTAATATACCGAGTGTTTTATTTAAAAATGCCGGTTTACTATTAAATTCCCGAGGATGGCCACAACGCAATCTTAACTTAACATTTGACGGTAAATAACTGTTAAGAAGTGAATTAATCGAAAATTCGTTAAAAACTTTTTTGTAAAGCGTTAAATTAACCATTAAAATACGCGATGTGTAGATTCTTTCATTTATTTTTGCCTGAGAAAAAAATAAAAGAAAAAGTCCAAAAATCTCATGTTATTTAAATGAAAAAAGCAACATGATTTTGGCACGGTTTAAATTACAAATTAAGAACATTTTTACGTTGGATATTTTGTTTTGGCTATAAACTAAAGGTTCAGGGGGCGAATGTTTTGAGAAATAACGGACACCCTACTGTATATATCTTAATTCAGATTATCTTTATAATATTGTTCTTATGTTATTTACAGCTTTTTCACCAAGGAATTAGCCAGTATAATTTCTTATGGGGCAGAAGTTTAGAGTTGTTACAGGAAGTTATTAATGAATATTAAGTCGATTTTTTTAATAACAAATAAACGTAAATATTAAAAAATGTCAATACAAAATAAAAATATTAAGCCGATATACATATTTTAATGGGAAAATCATGCTCTGTGCAAAGGATTACCAAAATATTGCCGAACCGTATCGCATTCATTAATTTTGAAAAGGTAAAAATATATGTTCTATACAATTTTGATATTTTAATCTGCTTGTGGCAATGTTTAATATGTGCACGTGTTTATTGTTATTAAAACATAAAATAATTTCGAACAATTTACTACTACTAATATTTTTAGTATAAATATAACAAATGTGACCAGATTTTTTAAAATAATTTAAAAACCACAAATATTTTTTAATTTACGTTAATTAATGACTTCTTTTTATGAAATATTCATTCTCGTTTTAGTAATTCCATTTTTATAGATTTGCATTTTGTTAAAGATTGTGATTATTTAAAGTCCAAATCGTCATTATTTATTTTTTTCATAAATTCAATCGAATAAAACAAAAAAACTGCTGGATGGATTAACTCGAAACTTTGTGGAGTTTTTGTGGGCATATTGAAATGTAAAAGACACACTTAATATTACTGGTTTTCTCTATATTTTCAATTTAGCGCCTGATTATCCCAAAAGCCACCAAATGCGCTTTTTTCTTGATTTTTAAATTAATGCAAAAAATAAAAATATTTGTTTTTTATTCACAGAACCGTAGCTGACTTTTTTGGAATGTTTCTACAAGATTGTAAAATTCTTCCTAACTTTTCACTGCGGTTAGCGGTAGCTGCGATATTGATGGTTAAAGACAAAAAATCCTTTTCCATTCGAAGTTCAATATCTCATCAAAAAGTGGTCATATCAAACTTTTTAAAAAACTAAATTATAGCTGAATAAATAATTTATTAAATTCATATAGTGGTTAAGTTTGGTTTTTTCAATTTACCATGAAGACAAATATAATATTTTTAATATAAATATTATAGTCCCTAGGCCAGTAATAAAATGGACTTTATGATGAGGACACTTATAAATCCTCTTTAGGGAAATTCCTTTTGAAGAGTCTACCACGAATACATGAAAGCGGCGCTTTACCCAGCCTGTCAATGTTAAATCTTTTAAGTGTTGGACCGGGGGAACGCATCAATTTTTTGACGGACAAGTTACTCACATAATTCGCCCCACCTGAAAAAATTCACTGGCTGCTCCTGTATGGCCACCGAACGAAAAACAAAGATGTTAAATATTGCAATATTTGTAACAAAAATGTGCTTTTTTATGCTTTTGCCTTATTGCTAATTTTAAAATTAACCTGTCAGTTTGACCACTTACTACAGGGTTTTATTGCTGTTGGTAAAAACTAAAACCGATGAAATTACAGCAGTAGCTAGTTTTTGTGCCGGACCACTAAATGACCTGTCACTCTAAAAGAGCGATCACAAAGATTTAGCGGTTAACTTTAAATTGAGTTTTTATTGTAAGTCTATTATCCAGAAAATAAAATAAAATAAAATAAAATTAACACCTTTTTTAAAAATACATAATATAGTAATTTAAAGTAAGTATAACATTTAAACCTAGGTCAATTCGATTGAGCTTTAAAATTTGCTTACTTAGGACGTGATTTAGCAAAGCACTTTAAGTAAGTGCTTTTGAAATTATATGGCCATATATAATTAGCTTGTTATTTTTTATCAACAATTTAGACTAGGGATAAAATATATTATAGCAACGACCTGACAGATACACCATTACTTTGTTTACTTTCAATAGATTACACTTAAATAATGATGATTTTAGTTTTGTGTAAATCGTATTTATACGTGTGTGGACGTGTTAAATTGATATTTTCTATAAAAACATTAGTTAGTTGCTTTATGATTGTTTATATTTTGTTAGTTTCTATAGAAGGTGTAAACTCTCTGCATTACAAATAAACTGCTGCTCAATTCAACTGCAACTGGGAATTTTTTGGAAAATTTTAAAACCTTATTACCCCTAAAAAAATGCATTAAAAAAATGCGGTAATTACCGTTTTGTAGTAAAACATTTTGAAAAAGGATGGCTAATACAATTTAGGTAAAGCGTTTCTTGTTTTTATTCTACAGAGCAGGCGCGGCGGGTTTTGAGATTTTATATAGGTGCCATGTGTACAAAATTTTTGAAAAGAAAAAAAACGTCATCACTTTTTCAAAGTACCAAATTACTGAAGCTTTTCACACACCTACGTATTCTATTCTTACCTACCTAATAAAAAATTGAAGAAACAAAAAAAAGGTTCTCACCTCCATCCATTTTACTTTCTCCACTGAAAAGTGAAACGAAGACAACAGAAAAAAAACACCTCTTTGGGTGCATTGACCGCCGTGCACCCACCTACTCGCCACCACTGCTACAGGGTGTAAAAAAAGTACTGTTTGTCAAGAGCGACATTCTACAAAAAAAAATATTTTTACTTATAAAGTGGTATTCAGTAGACTCTTAAAAAACAAGTTTCTTAGATTTTTGATATCTGCTCAATTTTTTAAGATATAATTTTATTTTATTTTTTTTATTGTCTTTCCTGTATTTAACACTTTATGACAAAAATCAATTTTTTCAATAATTTTTGAATGTTATTAAGTACCTTCTTAAAACTCTATTCAAATTTTATTTTGAACAAAATTATTAACGCTTCAGTAGCGTCGCAATTGTAATTAAATTTTATTTTGGTAAATAATAACTTTTTAAAGTTTCCCTGAGCACCACATGTTCTGTATTAGAAATTTTAATTATTTTTTAGGGGCATTTATTTTAAAACGGTTTTTTACTTTTGCAAAAAATGTATCAATGGCGTAGATATACTTGTTTATGAAGGTTTTTTTACTTACCAAAGGATCGTTGCATCTTCATAATGATTTGTAATTCGAGTTATTTTTAGGGCATTTATCGATTAGCTTAGAGCACACGTTACCATTTTTTTAAATCTTAGTACTTTAAGAAAAAACTTATATACAGGGTGTTTTAAAAATCATGTCTTTCATATTTATATTATCTTTTTTAAGCAAATTTAATTAAATTACTGATAATTTCTTTCAAAATTTAAATTGTATAAATTGTAATGAGTTTAAAAGGGTGCTTTGCTTATCAACAATACCAATTATCAGAAAAAATTGACCTCTGTGATAAACTGCTAAATACAGAAAGACAATATTTAAAAAAAAATGAAAACAAAAATTATATCTTGAAAAATACCGCAGATATTAAAAATCTGAGAAACTATGGTTTAATGGTCTACTGAATAACACTATACAATTAAAAACCAAAAAAATTGTAGAATGTCGTTCTTGACAAAGCTTTTGTAAAAATAGAACTTTTCTTTTACACCCTGTAGAATAAAAAGAAGAAACACTTTATTCAAATTGGAATAGCCATCTTTTCTCAAAAATGTTGTCCTACAAAACGGTGAAATCAGCATTTTGTTAATATATTTATTTTACGAGTAATAACTGCAGTTTATATTGCTTATTAATAAAATTGCAACACCAATATAACTATTATATCAAACTTAACCAAATTATGTTACTTAATATTGTGCCACCGAGTATAAAATAAACTTATAACTAAACCTATAATAAAAAAATAGAAAAAACGCCATGAGATAATTTTAAGGTTTAAATCCGCAAGTTAAACAATTTCTTAGTCAAAATATAATTATAAAACAAATCCACAGGGTCTAGTGTGGTTAAACATCAAAACAAACAAGTACAAATTTAATATTTAGAGACAAGATGACTTTGAAAAAAATTCAAATTTGACTCCAAATCTGGACTTCGACGGCCACATATTAAGAAAGGGGGATGTACGCCTTGTATACTATTACCAGGTAAAATTTTATTTTATTTGGTTCTAAATATAATTATTATTTATTCTACCAAGTGCTACCATTTAGAGGGTGCGTTTTTAAGAACGAGGTAAAAACAGCCTCTTTTCAGTTTTTTGATGTTAGATCGAAAACTACGCTCTTTTTCCAGGTAGTAGTCAACAGAAAAGTTGTAGGGAATTAAATTATTCATCAAATAACTCTTAAAGAATTGACAAAAAGTTATTTTTGACAAAAATATGTTTAAAAAACGAAGCAAAAAAACACGAAAAACACGTTTTTTTTTGTATTATGCCCAATAACTTTTTTCTATAAGGGTTTAGGTATAGGCACTGATAAAAAAAAGAACCTCCATTCTTTCTTTTCAAAATATCTCTAGGTAAAAGTCTTCAGAGTGTATAGTATTCGAGAATCGATTTTTAAACGTTTGCCACTCACATCATTTTTCGGCAATTTTACCTATTTTTTAATGTTCTTGCAGTTTTAGGTATAGGCAATAGAATATGCAGTTGAAAGATAAAACAATTACGATTAAAACGATTTATTGTAAGAGGCTCTTAGAGCTTTATAAGTAAGATATGGTTCTTCAAGTTTCTTTATTTTCAACAATTTTTCCTAATCTTTACCTATATCTGTTTAATTTCTCGTTATAACTTTTTATTTGTGCGTCTATGTATATATAATGCAAATTAAAAAAGAAAGCCTATTTCTAAATCTTTAAAACAGTATATTGTTAAAAATGCTGAAGTTAATTTTTAACAAAATATGGTTAGTCAAAGTGTCATACTGCAACGATTTTTGTTCATTTTTACGATTTTTTTTAATTTGTATTTTTTTCTACGACGGTTTAATAATGTATACATTATTATTGTTACTTTAAACAGGTAACATGACTTATTACCCACGGCTATTACCCACGCTCATTACCCACCTTCATTATCCACATATAAGTATACAAATTCAAGATATGGATTAATTCAATATTTACTCTCAAAGCTCCTACGCCACAAGTTTTGTTTAAAAAAATAGCTGTACGAAAGGATGTACTGTGGTTGCAGAAAGTTAGGTATTAATTGTCCCATGTTCTGCAATAAATGCTTAGGTATTAATTTGCTAGAACTCTAATAAAACTGAGATTTTAGAAGAAGATAGTAAAGCTGAGAAAAAAATAGATGTTAAAATTGAAATTTTTTTGAATTGTGACTAAATTAGTTTAACAAATAAGCTTTTATTTTTATTTAGTAACATATATACCTAAATGCACAAAAAAAAAGTAACAACGAGAAATTTAGAAAATGTACGTAAAAATGATCAAAAATCGTTGTAGTATGCCACTGACTAACCATATTTTGTTTAGAATTAACCTCTGCCTTTTTTACAATAAACCATGCGTAAGATAAAGAAAATGCTTTTTTTTACATCACATATACCTAAATGTAGAAGGAAAAAAGTTATAACGAGAAATTAAAAAGATATAGGTACAGGTTAGAAAAAATCGTTGAAAGTAGAAAGGCTTAAAGAACCATATCTTACTTATAAATAGTTTTAGAGCCCCTTACAATAGACCGTTTTAAATGTCATTGTTTTCTCTTTCAACTAAATATGCTATTGACTATACCTGCGTAGAGAAGAGTTACATACCTTTGTTTGCGAAAAAATAGGTTTAGATTGCCGAAAATTGAGGCAAACTAAAATCCTTTTTCGAATACTATGAACTTGACGTCATTTTGTAAAGGAAGAACGGAGTTTTTTTTGTGAACCAATGCCTATACCTAAATCCCAATAGAAAAAAGGTATAGGGGAAAATATAAAAACGCGTTTTTGTGTTCTTTTTACTTCGTTTTTTGATCATATTTTTTCAAAAATAACTTTTTTAATTTGGTAAGAGCTGATGGAGAAATAAATTTCCTACAACTTTTCTGTTGACTACTAACGGAAAAGTGCGTAGTTTTTAACCTAACCTCATAAAACTAAAAAGGGGCTGTTTTCACCCCATTCTTAGAAACGCATCCCTTTTAATGGTAGCACTCCGCGGTTTTTTAATAATTGGGGGTCCATTGACCATATGAAATAATAAATCATCTTTAACGTTTTAGTTCCTTTTTAAAGTACAGATTTAACAGCCTATGATCTGAATTGACAGGATTAAAAAACTATAATATCAGGTCATATTAAAGTTGATACAAGCAATTGATTACACTAATAAAAACATAGGGTATTCCATTTAAAATTTCAAAATTTTCCCACCTACGGAGGAAACTAAACTTGAAACCATTGCAAATACGATTTTTTAATTCTTTATGTTCAGTTACCCCTTGGCACAAAATTTGGTTCATTTATATTTGACGGTTGCTGAGATAATCCACCGTTCCGGTTTTTTCAACCAACCCTGGATGATTGATGTCTTCTTGGGGAATTGCGTCCCTTGTGACCTAAATTTTTCCTTAACTTGGCTAAAGTACCTGGTTAGTTAGGTAATCTATTTGGACATGTCCCTATGTTCCATAGGTGTTCTATGGGTTGCAGGTCGGCAGAACTTGGAGGCCAAGGAAGAATATGAACATTTTGTTTTCTAGATAAGTCATAATAACATGAGCAATAGGTGTCGTGTCCTGCTAAAAGGCGTTTCCAATACGCTGGACGTAGAGAAAAGTGGTTGGTTCCAATACTTCTACGTTACACACGGTCACTGTGTTTTCTTTGATAAAAACTAACACCAACGCATATAACTAACTAACTACGCCATTATACATATAGTGTGAATCCTTTCTTTTCAGATTTGGCACTTTAATTTATAACAAACTATCAATACCTCTGCATAACAACAATTATAATGAAAGCGACACTATCTTAATTAACACCCACCAAATTTCCTCGACAAAAGTTCCCATATCGGTTACAATGTGATATAATAATTTAAGAAAAATTAACGATTAATAAAATAAAAATATTTTTTAGCAATCGTTTATTTCTAAGTTTTAAAGACGTATACAAACATATTTGGTAATTGCCATTTTCATTTAGTTAATATTAATTACACCACATAAAGAGTATCACAATCATGTTCCTTGTCGCAAAAAAACCATTACCATACTCATCCTCTACTTATGAGCGGCCAAGTTTTACAGAGCAAAGACACCTTCAATCTTGTGGGCGTCACATTTGAAAGTAACCTTAACTGGCATAAACACATTGTATCTACAGCGTGTCTTCGGAAGTTTATAACAAATGGGAAACTTTTTATTATTAATTTTACAAAAAAGTTATTCCTTATAAAAGTCCTGCTTGATGAGAAAATTCATTTTTTCAAAAATATTTAAAAGTTGGATAAACAGGGTGGCTTAAAAATTTCTTGTTACCAAATTAAAATACAGGTTATTTCCTAACTATGGTACCAAACTTTAAAGGATGATTTATTATGTCATTTAATAAAGAAAAGTTCCTATAAACATATGTCCGGAGTTGCTTCGTTTCTGAGATACAGGCATTAAATATTTTTTAAAGGTCTGTTTGTTTTTAAATAACTTAAATACGAAGCCAGATACAAAAAAACGTACACACTAAAAAGTTGTATTTTTAGTTGCTTTAAATTTTTTTAAAAACTGCATAAAAAGCCAGTGGCGTACAGTGGGCACAACAGCCAATATTATTAAGAGAAAAATTTACGCCACTGGCTTTTTATACAGTTTTTATATTTTTATCCTTTTAAACAACTAAAAATACAACTTTTTAGTATAGTACATTTTTTTGTATCTGGCTTCGTATTTAAGATATTTTAAAACAAACAGGCCTTTAAAAATATTTAACGGCCTGTATCTCAGAAACTCCGGACATATGTTTATAGGAACTTTTATTTATAAAATGACATAACAAATTACCCTTTAAAGTTTGGTACCGTAGTTAGGAAATAACTTTTATTTTCATTTGGAAACAAGTCATTTTTAAGCCACCCTGTACATCCAACCTTTAAATATTTTTGTGAAAATGTATTTTCTTATCAAGCAGGATTTTTATGAGAAGGCACTTTTTTCGTAAAGTTAATAATAAAAAAGTTTTTCATTTGTTAAGAACTTTCGAAGACACGCTGTATAGCCACGGCAGCTTTAAATAAGCTTGGATTTCTCTTTCGAGCCAAAAGTATTTTTCGCTTTTAATTTGTACTTTGAATATTGTTCTTATATCTGGGGCATGGCGTCCCCCACAACCCTAACCATTCTTGATTCCATTCAAAGAAGAGCTATTCGTCTCATTAATGATCCTTCACTTACAGAAACGCTTCCCTCTCTTGTCAATCGTCGGACTGTGGGAGATTTATCGCTTTTTATAGGTAGGTACTTCCATGGCTTCTGCTGTGAAGAGTTGTCCAGTATAATTCCTCTACTTACGGTTCCCAACAGAAAAATTCGTAGTGCCACCAGTATGCATTCCTATACGGTCCAACTGGACAGACCCCAAGCTTTGTTCGTTCTTTTATCCCTAGAGTTTCTAAAATGTGGAACCTGCTGCCCGTGGAGGTCTTTCCTTCTCCCACAAATCTTCAAGTATTTAAATCCCGTGTCAACAAACCTCGGTTAAGACACCCACGGTACTTTAGTATTTAGGCTTCTAGCCTTCGTGGATTGTCCAAAGATAAAAGAAAAAAATCAGAAATGTATTGTTGCCTCCTAAAAACGATCAAAGTTTGGACAAATCTGATCGCAATTAAGGGGTTTTTCGGTAACAGTATGTTAATATTTTTAGAAATCACATTGGCAACTTTGTTTGGTTCCTAATATAAAAACTATAAGTTTTAACCAGAACTAACCAAAACTATAAGTTTTTTGTAAAAAGAACAAATTTCAATAAAATGAGTGTTTAAAATTTGGCTAGTTCTATAAAAACCTACAAGTCAAAGTACGTTTTCTAGAAAAACAACTATTTAGATTTATTTTTAAAAATTATATTTTTGTTTTTTTTTAATCCTTTTTTTCCTCTCGTCATTAAATAAATCCAAAATTTATACGTGGTAAATCACCAAAATTTTAAAGTCCACCGGAAAACGCTAAAAAATTTGAAAAATTAAAAATTTTTGGACTGTAATTTACGTGCTAAAAACTGGTTCTATTGTATTTTTGCTGGCTGATCACTCATCCCTGTTTAGTTTTGCCCCATTATGCTTTAGTCTTTAGAAAACCGTGGCGAGCGTGGTGTAGTGGCTAGCGTAGCAGCCTCTGACCAAACCACTAAAAAATTCGTCAAAATCGCGTTTTTTTGTTTTTTAGGTTCCAAGAAAATTGTAACATCCAAGAACAAACTTCGACCACAAATTATAATATACAACAAAAAGTAGTATGTCTTCAACTTGTGTTGGTGGTTGTTCTCATGAATTTGCTTTAAAATTCTTCAATGAAGAAAAATATGTGTGTATAAAGTGGGTTTTGTTCTATCTGCACCGCAAATCTAAATATCGCAGAACTTTCCATTCTGTTATTTAGGTTGTTGGACAGTGATGCCTGATTTCCTTTAAATTTAAGGCTATATTTTCAAAAACTCTTGTTTCTAGCGGAGACACAAACCAAAAATCGATTAATTTCTATAAATATTATTTGCCAAATTGAATCTTGATACTCATTTTAATCAGCTGCTGACCGTGTAACAACACACACAAAATTAGGCACGATCTTTGCTTAAAATTTTCTGTAATGTCACATTTTATCACGAAAGAAATTTAAGAAAGTTGTGTTTTATAATTTAATAACAAAACAATTACCGATTACAAAAAAATCAAATTCGTTTTTTTTATAAAACTATATTGAAAAATATTTTAGGCAAAGCGTGTCGAAGATGCAAATATTGTGACAAAATTTAAATTTTAAATTTCTCCAGCTTTGCAACAGAAAATATTAAAGTTTTTCTATATTACTTTAAACTTGGCACGTAACGTATACAATATAGTGTTTTTTGGCACGGTAAAAATATGCAATATTAAACCCTTTTATAAAAATCTGGGGCGTAAAATGTGAACTTATGGATTGAAGAACAAAGAAAAGAATAAACATCTCAGAAAAGTGACAAAGAAAAGAAAAACGTCAATTTATATACAATGTATTTTTATGGTTGTATGCTTATATGTAGTAGAGAAAACTAGATTGCCCGATGTATTAAATAAAAAATACGTTGATCTATTTTTTTTCTTGGTAAATCGGTTCCATCTATTTAGCGGCCCAAAATGTAAAATTTGAGGTTTGAAAAACAGCTCCGAATTGGTCACGAAATGGTTTTAATTGGTCACTAAGTGCGAGAAATTGGTCATCCATACACCAACTTTTTCGAAGTGTTTAAAATATCCGGGTCATCAAAAAATTGTAAGGTCACAAATTATCATACATGGCTTAATCAAATAGGATGCAATTGGTCATAAGGTGGTCACATTGGTCAGTATGATTAATTAATTGGTCAGCAAAAATAAAGGATTAGTATTAAAAGAAGAAGAATTTTGGACTTCCATTGTCTTTATTTTATTTATTCACACAACGTTTTGGGCAGTACTATCTCCGTCCGTTTTCAAATAAAAACGAACAGACATAGTACCGTCCGAAACGTTGTGTGAATAAATGAAATAAAGACAATGGTAGTCCGAAACTATTCTTCTTTTAATACCAATAATAATACATTGGCTACCACATTTAGAGAGGATTAAAAGAGTTCTGTATTAAATAAAGACATTCAAGGACGAGAACATTTTGTGAGAGACCCAGAATTTAAAATTTTAGATTCAAAAACATTCTAAAAGCTAGTGACGATCAGATAATTGGTCGTAGGCATTTTATATTTGAATAAAAATACTGGAATAAATATAAGGAGTTTAAAATTTTAAGGTTACTAACTGCGTGTGTTTACATATATGTAGCACCTCAACATCAACATTTAGAGGTTGATTTATGCTGTACCAATTTGTCACGAATTTATCACAATTGGTCATAAGGACACAATAATTGGTCAGCAGTAAAATAGAATTAACAAAAGATATTTCAAATATACAGAGGTGCTTTTACACTGATTCTCTGAAAAAATATATGCTGTGTTAGAGACACAGGAACTTTAAGCCTTAAATGAAAGTAAAATTATAAAACAAAAACTAATATAAAATTATTTAAAAAAAATGTCTGACAATTAATAAAGAAGCATATTACATTCTTAATTCATAAGTTTTCTTATATTTATTTAAAAATACCTTCCTTCAGAAATACCGAAACTTTAGGCCTTAAAGATTAAAATGGACGTGAAATTATGTAAAACTAACCTAAAATAATTAATACAAATTTTCTTCTGACAATAAATAAAAAAACACTTTACATTCATTATTTATAAGCTTTTTCATATTTATTTAAAAATTCCCCTATGACCGTCAGTCAGAAATACAGGAACTTTTGACCTTACAACTTAAAATGAACGTGAAATTATGAAAAAACTAATCTAAAATTATTTAAAAAATTCTTCTGGCAATAAATAACTAAGCATTTTATATTATTTATTCATAAGTTTTCTCATATTTATTTAAAAATTCCCATCTAACCTTCAGTCAGAAATACAGAAATTTTCGGCCTTTCTGATAAAAATTTACTAAAAAATTTAAAAAACCAACCTAAAAACTTTTCCTTGGCCAATAAATAAAGAAGCATAAGTTTTTCGATATTTATTTAGAGATTCCCATATGACCTTCAGCCGCAATTTTCAAGGGTTTAAATTATTAATATTTTATACCAAAATCAAGTTTTTGCCCATTACAAGCTGACATCGCAGTTTTGAAATATGCCGGCAACCCTTCACTTTTAACAAGAAACTGCCACAAAATATCTTATATCACAAGAGAAATTTAATACAAAGAGCCAACTATTCTCTTTTTCTTACCCTTGAAATATTAACTCCCATATTTTAAAGGACAGTGGCGTTGCGTGACCAAAATTAGGCGTAGGCGATGTCGTGTCCACGAGGTCCCTTTCATGACAAAAAATATTTAAGGAGCAAAAAAAGGTCCTCACCTTTATTGCGAGGCTACTTTTTCACACGTACTACAGTTTTACATTTTAGTATTTTTCCTATGTCACATTCCATACCTTCACTATGCCGCGAGGCCGTAGGCGACCGCCTACAACGCCTACGCCTAGCTACGCTACTGTTAAATGATATCTTATACATTTATAAATCAAAAGTTTTTATATATAATTTAAACTATAAAAATATGTTTTGCAGCAAAAAATATATTTATTAGAGGCCAAACCTAATTTTTTTGTAGAACCAAACATACTTATAGCCCTTGCACCCTTCATCTATGGTAAATTGCAGAAAAAAGTCAAACTGCATTTTTTTACTTATTTTATTCTTTTTTTTTTGAAGTTAAAAAAATGTAAATTGATATAAAAGCTCTAGTATAGAGGGGCAAAAATAAATTTTGAACCATATATTATTATATCCGCGGTTACGATACATTTTTTTTTTTGTAAACTGTTATTATTTCTATGTTAAAAATAAAAATTGATAAGTCGATTTGTAAGCTGTCCAAACAAAAAAAATTAAAAAAACATTTTTTAAGCGACTATTTCACTAGAGTGTTTTACACTGACAAAGTGTCATAGCAACCTGATGTTTTCTACTAGGAAAATTCCTACCCGCTCCTTTTTGATAAAACCAACATGATGGTATTTCAGCAATTATTTCCCTCAATAGGAAATAGACCAATCAGAAGCCGCCATTTTTCGAATAAATTTTGTTAAGATAAATGAATAAACCACATGTGCTGTTTAACAGCAAATAAATTTCTGTTATCCAAACTAGTTAGTTGTTAAAATTGTAAGAAAATGCCAAACTTTATTATTAATAAAATTTTGTATTGTTGGCTTTAATGTAAGTTTTTCAGGAAATAATCTAGCCCTATAGCACTCGACCTACAAATTTAAATCGATTAAACTACCCAAATATTTTTTGTAAGATTGGCTTGGCCAATAGTTTTATGGACAATAATTTTAAAAATAGCCTTGACCGCTTACGGTCTCGAGATTTTGATTTTAAAATAAAACCTTTGACCGCTGCGCGGTCTTTTGTTTTTATTGAATTATTGTTCATTCAACTATTCTCCAAAAAAATCTTCCTCAAAATATTGTTGGGTAGTTTAATCGATTAAATTCATAGGTCTTGTGATATAATATACGATAAAACTTAGTTAGGTTAAAGTAAAAAAGTAAAAAGAATATTGTTGATTTATATGCAAACAACTTACTTGTGTCGAACATTATTCGAGAAAAAAAATTAAGGCAAATATTTTTCTTGTTTTATTCAATATTGTTGCGTTTTGGTAATTTTGTTAATGACATTTAATTAATACCAATCGCCAGACGGCTCGTGGTATTGTAATAAATTTCATTAATCAAATTACCAAGCAACACACATTCGTACAATACAATCGAAATATTTTGCCATCAAAATTGTCTCTCTTATGATATTAGATATATACGATTAAAACTTTCCAATATACGAAAAAAACAAAACTTGGATTACCTTTTAGGTCATAATATTTATTTAAAACTAAGGCAATCAATCACGATGAGAATTTTAAAAACGCAAAATTCCAGTTTAACCCACGTTAATCCTATGCATAAATTTGAATTTCGTTGAATTTTTGTTTTTTGTTTTTATTTATTAAACGTAAACATGCATTAAATTGGGCTTGTTTTTCATTGTTATTTTAAAATTTGTTTTTATTGCGATATTTTTATTTACCTAAACTATACCTCTTAAAAGTGCGAAAGAAAATGCTACCACAAATTCCCTATACTAAAATATGACGATTTACCTACTACTTAACTTAATTCAAAAGTAAAAAGTTTTAAAGATGCAGGGCGTTATTTACTTATTTTTTTTTTTTTTTTTTTTTTTTTTTGTTTCAGTTTATTAGTGGGTGTCACAATATTGGCCAAGCAAGGTTTTAGGAGGCAAAAAGAAGAATCTGTTATCAATTTGACTGTAAACTCTGGGTGACATATGCGGTTTCCGCAAATTAAAAACAAAATATTTTTTTAAACGATTTGGGACTCTGACAAATAAGCCCAAAATGTCTGTCCGTAATTTTATTACCGCCTTCGTATTAAAGGTTAGAAAATTTGATCTAAATTCGTTAATTTTAAATATACAACTTTCCACTAGTTGTCAGCTGTGAGAGCTAAGTTTATTTTAAATGACCCAAATAATTTTGTGACCACAGACTAGAAAGTTAGTAATGTAATTTTGTTACAATTACAACAGTTGTTTTTATCACGGTTGGGCGAATAACAGACTAGCGCTTTGTAGAAAATATATTGCCTACCAACACGCACCTAAAATAAACTAGTAATATGCGTTTAAGTTTATTATGACAACCTAAAAGAATGGATTCAGTGTCAAAGTTGTAACTTATGGACTCATACCGACTGTGCAGGTCCTAAAGGCGAATATTATACCTGCAATTTATGTCGTTAACATCTATACATTTAATTAGGCCCCTGGGGTGCTATATAACCCTCACTTGATCTTAAATTGGTAAATTGACATTGTTTTAGAATACACACATTTTTTTAATTATGCGTTGCATTTTGTTTTATTTTATGATAGATAATATGAGTCGTCTAAATGTAAACTCCAACATCTGGGCATAGGTCATTTTGAGATAATCAAGAAAAACAATATTTATTTATTTATTTAAAACCTACATTACAGGCAGTGCCCAAATAGAACAAAAAAAACCTTAAAAACTAATATAAAAGTCGTATAAATACAAACATAA
Organism: Listronotus bonariensis; assembly: GCA_014170235.1. Taxonomy (NCBI): domain Eukaryota; kingdom Metazoa; phylum Arthropoda; class Insecta; order Coleoptera; family Curculionidae; genus Listronotus; species Listronotus bonariensis. The sequence continues at coordinate 54,426 of JACEGR010001514.1, forward strand.
TTAAAAGATATACCTATATACTTTAAAATACAATAAAAAACAAAATAAATAAAACAAATAATTGTTAAAAACGATGATAAATATTAAAATTACTCCAGACGGAAAAAGCGAAAAACCTTACAAAAACACAAAAGTAAAATAGAAGACTAAAAACTAACATAAAAATGAAATAAATTTAAAAAAATCATTATTAAAAAGGTATACCTATATAGTTATAATATAATAACAAAATATAAAAAAAAACACAAAAGTTAATGAGAAATACTGCCTATCAAACGTTTGTAACGATGGCCCCAATGACATTCTTAAACTTATCTGGAGCGCAGTTAAAGTTTAACTCCACTGGTAATCCATTTAACAATCTTATAATCCGCCTAATTGGGTCGTTACTACCTATGTCTGTTCTGATAGGGTTCAAGAAGAACAAATCTGTCTGCCTTATAGAGCGAAGGGGGACCCAAAAATTGAACAAACTCAGGAGTTCGGAACAGTTGACGAAGTTATTAATAACTTTATGACCAAATGTTAAATCCTGCTGCACACGTCGATCCTGCAGGCTCTGTAGGCCGGTTAACCTTAGTCGTTCCGGATATGGAATATCGGAAATATTGGTAACCTCTGCCCTATGTAATAAAAATGTAGTAAACTTCGATTGCACTTGCTCAATTCTTTTGATATGCACATTATACATAGGGGACGAGACAACACAACAGTACTCTAAGTGGCTCCTCACAAGGGCATAATATATTGTTTATGGTGTCTTGACATTATTAAAGATGATGTAATCTATATGTAGAGTAAACCGCAGTTCGGTATCAAACAAAACACCCAAATCACGAATCAGAGAAACTCTGTCTAACTTAGAATCTCCAATAAAATAATCATGGTTTATTAGGCCTTATTTATTCGTAACAATATTCCTTTTTTTTTTTTGGTGAAATATAATATGAAAGTATTTTAATCTGTGAAGTTTCGGAAAATTCTGCTGCTATACTTTTTTACTAATTAATTAATAAAGTTTGCCAGTTTGCAGATATTGCCCACTTGCGCATTCATAAATTAAAAAAAAGGAATTTATTTATCCTGGCGGTGCTAATCGGGATAACGAGATACTGTTTTAAATTATTGCATTGTCATCCGGTCCTTGATACTTATGCAAAGTTTCAAAGAAATTGAATTGCTGGAAGTTGGTAAAAATTAGGCTCAAAGATTCCGTTACATAGATAGATGGATAGATAGATGAATGGTGACAACCCAAGTTAATAAAAGCCCACGTGTTAAAAATAGAAAGAAGTATACATTTAAATTATTATGTTATTATTTTTAAATATATATATAGCTGCCAATGAAATAACATCTTTGTTAGTGCATTCATATGGACAGATGTTTTCGTCGTGACTACATTCTGGGTAAAGAGGCAATTTTTTGCAGGATATCTAAAAAACAGACAATAATTAAATAATTTATCTTAGCGTTAAAACACTTTAAGCTTACCTTTTTGTTTTGGCTTTTTCCCGTCTACAGTTTGCCTTATTAGGTTGTCTTTTATTTGCCGGACTTTGCTTAATTAATAGATTATCCATATTATGTAAATTTTCTTTGCTTAGAATATGCAAAAAATTGACAAAAATACCAACCAACAATTATTAAAGAACGTGTCTCAACGTATGTATTTCTAGCAGAAAATGTAACAAACCGATCACGTGTGGCGCGTAGCTAGACGATCATTGGCTGCCAAGTTGAGGTCGGCATTTGCAATTTAACTTTTGCGTTACTTTGTTTGCATTTGCATCAAGGGTCACATTTAAAAAATATTTCTTACGGTAGTTGTCGGATTTTGCGTCTTAAATCATTAAAATTGGTTTTGCATTTAGACAATCCATATACAGTGCATATCTTCAATGCCCTTTCCTTTAATTTTTTGAACGGATCAATTTGAAAATGTAAAACTTTGGATATGGACTTGATGCATAAATGGTATATTTTAAAGTAAAATTCACAGGTGAAGTTTTGAAGATGGCGGGTGGGCCCTGGGAGGTAGTTTAAAACCATAAAATATAAAGTCAATACTTTCACCTAATACAAAATGGCGGTACTTTAAAAGTTACCTAAATACCTGATTTGGATGGCCATATTTCTGAAAGTAATAAAGTAAGGTGTACCTAATGTGGTGTTTCCTTAAAGCTCTTTAAAAGATCTTTTTAATGTGGTCATAATATACAGGGTAGTAAGAATATAACATATTTTTTTAATAAAGTACCCTCCATATTATATTACCATTAAAAATATATTTAATAGAGTTTTAAGGAATTACCAGAGTAGGTACATCTAACTTTATTGGTTTTGGAAATATAGCCTTCCCAATCAGGTATTTGGGTAATTTTTAAAGTACCGCCATTTTGTATTAGGCGAAGTCACTGACTTTATATTCTGGGGTAATGAAGTACTTGTTGAGAGCTTAAGGGTAATGTGTCACAAGACCCCCTTTCCATTTAATATTTGTTCCCAAGATAGCGCCCAGCCGCCATCTTAAAAATTTTATCTCTCAATTTTTCTCTAAAATATAGTATTTATGCATCAATTTCTATCCCACATCAAAGTTTTACGCTTTTAAATTGATCCGTTTAAAATATAAAGTGGTAGGGGGACATTAAAAAAATCCGCTGTATAGGTAAATAATACAAAAACTGGCGATGTACTATTTAGATTTGTATTTCCTTTGATTTTTACACTGGACCTCAAAAACAAAATAAAGGCCGCATTACCACCTTCTTCTCTAATATTTATACCTTTTAGGTTATTAAACTCTATAGTTGTTTACATTTATCGACTTTATTTAGCAATTAAAACACAACCAGAAAAGAGTAGATATATATATTGGTTTGAAACAAAAGACAACAATTTTTTTCATAGTCGACGGTTTTACTTTATAAATTAAAATTCATCGGTTTTAATTAACAATACGTCCATTTTATAGTAGCAAGCACTAATTGTGGCATTCTCAATTGCATTTTAATTGATTTTACATTAATTTAGTACAAAAACACAATTTGTAAAGTGTGATTCGTTCGAGAATAAATGGTTTCGTTTAAGCACAATAGCCAGGGCCGTTCCTAGGGTGTCTCGCGCCGTGGTGCAAAAATTATTTGCCGCCCCTAAAAAATAATGTGTATTCAGGTATACAAATTTTTAAAGAGCAAAAAAGGAAAGTCCTCTTTTTAAAAAACAAAAACCATCCTTCAATTAATCCATTCCACTAACCAGAAGTAACTCCTCTTCAATATTTTTTGAAGACAAAAAAAAGAAAAAAGGTCCTTGCTTTAAAATAATACTGCTTCCCAATTTCAAAACCTTTCTTTCTAAGTACCCTTCATTTCTTAACTTTCCGCCAACAAATTCTAAACTAATAATTATTGTAATTATTTTTGTAATTTATTTATTTGTTATTAGTTCTTTAAGTGTTTTATACAGTTACTCTTTGTCCCTACTGTTATAGTCTCAATAACTTCATATCATTTAAAAACGCGTTTATTTAATTAACTACAATTTCACAACTTTTTTAAAAATCAAAAGAAAAAAGGCCCCCGCTTTAAAATTACAAAGTTTATTTTATTCTTTTTCGAAATTTCCTTTATATTACAATTTTCCGCCCCCGCACCATTTGCACCACCCTGTAGGCATGGCTTTAACGATTGTTTTTGATCTTAATATTTCCCATACAGAGAGTTCAAGGTTTTAAAAGTTCGAAAATGTTTTCCGGTCAACCAGTCTCTTCTTTAAACCAGTTATTAGGATAATAAATGGTTGTTCGTAGGACAATTTGGTTGTCCTTGGGATATAAGGATGGGTTGATCCTGGTATTATGGATTTAAATTATGTGTACATGAGACGTTCCTAATGTGGATTCATTTTAGACAACACTTAAGCAAGTAATTACATATTACTTAAAATTGTAAATATAAAAAAATCATAAATATTTTAAACCTGGACAAAAACCAGTTGATTGACCCAAATAATACTTTCACAAGTTTTCATCATTCTAATTATTTTTTGTATATCAAACATTTTTAAGTTATTTAATAACATATTGAATATAAATGAAAAATATTGTTACAGCCACTCAAGAGATACAAAATTCGTAGCTTTTAATTCAAAAATTTCCCAAGAGAAACCCGGGAGTAATGAAAAATAATTACAATAAATATTCTTTTAAAACTGGAAGACGAGACGGTCCGATTAATTGCATTTATTAAGCGTCAATTAAAATGTAAAGAGGGTGAAATTTTCCGGACAGACCCGCTTTGGTCTTGTCCAATTTCGGGAAATCGCTTTCGTTTTTTTTGAAGCGTTGAGCTCTCTTAGTCATTAAAACACATTTAGTATTACATTTTTGGTGTTGAGGAGTATTAGCATTGTAGTTTAAAAAACCATAATCAAAAAGAGCATTGTATTTAGAAAAATAAGTTCCATCTGTGGGGAACAATACAGTATAGGAAGTACCAATGTTTTCGAAAAGAATTTTGGGACCGCTTATTTTTTGATGTGTTGTTTCCTTTCTGGATACACACTGGGCTGTCTGGCTGTACAGTTAATAATCTGAGGTTTTAAAAACATTTTAAGAAACCAAATTTTTAATTTCTTGTCTTTAGATAGGTTTACCAAACATATTTTTTGTCATATTAGTGACAGCTCTAAATGTCAATGTCACAGCTGAGCGCCAACGCAACCGCAACCGCCAGCCATATCATAAAATCAGCCAACCTAAAATTATTGTTTTTCCGACGTTTCTACCTCCCGGACTAATAGAAACACGTGAAATCGCAATTCTACAAAAATAAGAAAGTATTTAATGTAAAAATTAGGTTTATGAGCATACACACGGTCAGTTATGCCTTTAAGTCTAGCTGATCTGAAAGGGAGATCGCGAGTAAGTGCGACCGCACAGTGTAGCGAGTTTATAGGAGTGTTGGACAAAATTAATATATCCAAAACTAATACAGATAGACATATCAAATGTGGTATTTTTGTAAAGGTTTTTGGACGATCTTTAAGGTGGTAATAAAATATACAGGATTTTCACAGATGGAGTTAACAAGAGGACAAATGGACCAAAAATTTTATTTTTTAAGAAATGGTCATTCTTCATAAAAAAATGCGATTTAAAGAGAAAAGGTTGATCTTTGTATACAGGGTTTGCAAAAACTTAAAAAACATGATAACTACAACCTTTTTTTTATTTTTAAGCAAAATATCATAAGGAAAATTTATTTAGAATAATTATAGTAGTCGATAAAAACAATAGCACAAAATTTTATTAAACTTATAATTTAACGAAAACGCCTTTATCACTCTCGTTTACAGCTAAAAAATTGTGTTAAGTAAGAATTTGGAGAAAGCAAATGTTTGAAAAGCAATTTATTTAGGGTCCCTTTATTATAAAAAAATAATTAATTTTGATAATTCCTAAATCAGTTTCATAAAACTTTTTGATACCCCTGTAATAATAACAAAGTCATATAAAATGCTATTCTAAATAATATTTCTAATTGTCATTTTGCTTAAAAATAAAAAATAGAGGTAGTTCACTCTTGGAGAAAAATCATATTTTTTAATTTTTGCGAACCCTGTATACAAAATTAATATTTTCTTTTCGTAAATCCTATTTTTTTACAAGCAAAATTTTTTATGAAGAATGACTTTTTTTAGTGAAATGTTTGGTTCATTTGTCCTCTTGTTAACCCCATCCGTGGACAGTCTGCATAAAGTCTTGCATTTAGGCTTATCATATTTTTTGTCCTAACCTGTATATCATAGGAGATAATAAAAAATTGATAATTAATTTAAGCACTACAGAATTAACTCAATAAACTAATATTTTTGTTAATTTTGTGGGATAAGAGAGAAAAAAGTTAAGAGAGTAAATTTATAATTAGACTTCAGGGGCACGATTTTTGACTTGGAAAGTAGAAATTTCTAAAGGAAAGGGTTTCTTCCATCTCTTTTTAAACTTCCTACTTTCGATTGTAATAGAAAGATGCAAACAAAACACCCTTTCTATTAGAAATTTATACTCCTTAAGTCGAAAGTTGGGACCCAGGTAGTATTTATACTTACTATAATACATAATACAAAAACTGTAATAAACTGTAAACTCCGTAATGACAGGACTTACCGATACATGGAGATAAATACCACCACTATCCACAACTATCAGTTACTTATCTAAAACGACGCAATGTTCCAAAAAAAAAAAACATCATTCGTAAATCACTTACGCTCAGTTTCACAATATATGGTTACCATTACTTTTGGGTTAACTATTTTGGCAACACCAATCACATTTCGGTATTTCCCTGTTTCTATGGTAACAAACCTATGGTTAGTATTAACCAAATATTGTGAAACTGACCGTTAGAGTTACAGTTAAATGTATTAGTAATCACAATACTCTTTGGAAGTCTTCTACAAATTCTTCTAGCTAGTAGCCTTCTATCAGGGAAATGTCATTTTCCTACGACCACTAATCAAAATGACATAAAACGCACTCTTTGATCCTTTACAAAACGAATTATATCACACGCGTGTTGAAATCTACTTTTTAACACTAGTGTTGAAAAGTACATGACAGTGACAGATGCTTAAATTCCGTTAAAAAAATATATACAATATATTTTTAACAAACTATAGGTTTTGACTTACCAGCGCTAACACACATTATCTTTTTTCAAATTATATTAATTTTAGTTTTATGTTTAAGGGTTCATTACTTTATAAACATAATTATTTTATAGCAGATGCCTGTAATAATAATGGGCAACCCATAAGGCAACCCATTAAACACATGTGTGTGGACGTGTTTAAAGTTCTGCGGGCCCCCGATTTGTAAAATTATAACATAACCACAAAGTTTGCACAAAAAGCCAGGCGGTTTTTTTTCTTTCATAAATAATACATCCCTTGTTAGAAAAAGGCTAAGATAAGATAAAAATGGAATTGCGATTAAACCCGACTTGACATTTAATTTAATCCATTCGGGACAATAGGCTACACCTATTATTATTCAAAGATTATTTTGTGTTTGTTTAGTGGTGAGGAGTTTTCACGTAATTTAAAAACCTAATTAAAAAAATAACAGTGAAATAACACTTTTGTAAGGAAACTAAAACTAAATTAAAATACATGCTTTTACATATGTACAATTAGGTAAAAGGAATCTCTTTATTTGGATTTTATGGCACTGACATTGATTTACATCTAATTTTTTATCAGATTATCTTGTCTGTGTTAAAATTAATGATATAAAAAAACTAACTTTGGATTTTTGATATATAAATATTTTTTAGTCGTAGGAAAAATATTGTACATGACTCGTGCTGAAAGTGATTTTTACACTCGTGGTACTGTCGAACTCGGCTATCGCCTCTTGCGACATCATTCCCACTCGTGTGATATATCACTTTTGACACTTGTTATGTAATATACTATTGTAAATGCGTTTAGCTTTTTCAGAATTGCAATGAGCCTCTCCATAAATAAAAAGCATATCGTGATACTCGCGTACCAAAAACATTTCTCGTATAAAAATACACGCACTGATACAGTACTACTTACGTACTAAAAATAAAATGTGATTTCAATTTGGGTAAACAATATTTGCATAAATGTATGCAATAAACCATCAAACATTTTTTTTCTCGACGAGGGTGTTTATTTTTTGGCTTACCTTATGTCGCGTAGGAGGTTGCCAATTGTGTGAGTTATTTTGTTGGTTTGTTTGACAGTAAATCAATAAAAATTATGTATTGATTTATTCTACCCTAGTAGACATGGGATTTTAAATAATTAAGATGCAAAACTTATTGATTTTATTACTAAAAAAATAAGTTCGGAATTTTTATTTTTCCTAAAAGAACTGATTTTCGGACATATGTTATAAGGAACATTTTTGCTTAGAATAATGTAAAAAATAACCTCTTGAAGTTACCAATATTATTTCCCTAACACCCTGTATATTGGGCACAAAAAAAGAAGAGCTAAAGTGTAATTATAAACGTTTGACCTGACCTGGGTAACAAAATATTTTGATGTTCACCTTACGGTTAAGGACAAGGTCGATAAGCGAAATTCCTATGCGTGGTTTATTAAATTTTATGGAAATGTCAGATGGGTTGAAAACTATTTAGGAAAAAATGTCCATTACTCACTTTTTTCTCATCATTTAGAATAAGCCCATTATTAACAAAGGGGGCACATAGTAATGGATGGGGTTAGATAGGGAGGCATTCTTAATAGTTTAAGGCCTTTGTATTTAATGACTAGATATAATTTCTTAAAGGTGCGAAAAATTCCACTACAATAATTTCCTGACGCTCAAATATGACTACATAAACCAACTTACCACAGTCCAAAAGTGAATGATTGGGTGTCAAAAGATCAATGTGGTTTTTGATTTTTATAAATAATTTTGGTAATAAACAGATGTATTGTCAGGATATTCGAATAAAGGATGGTTTGAGAAGTGGAAAATTAGAATTTGCTATCAATTTTAATATAAACCCTAGAGGGAGGCACCTGCGGTATCTTGTACAAATTAAAATAGGTATGATAACATTTTCAAGTCACTAAGTACGTAACTTTACCTATAGACCTATAAATGTAACCAGTTAAACTGTCCAACATATTTTAAGCATGATTTTTATTAAAAAATGTATGTAGAATGTACATTAATTTAAAAAAAAAACGAAACAAAATTTATTTCAAATATGGTAGTTCCTGATTGGTATATTTCATAATAAAGGAAATAATCATCAATAAATCACTAATATTATTATGATTTGATTACCTGTAAAATAAATAAATATTTATTTAGTCATATATAATATTATTTAATATTCAGCTGAAGCTCTACCCTGGTTTCCAAAACAATTTTCTTTATTACATAACTTTGTAATATATTTCTAAAGAGACTTTTTTACTAAAGAAACATTATTGCACAAAGATGAAAAGGAATTTTCCATTTAATGGATAAAGCCTCGTCTTTTGTGTGCCTCCTAAAGTTTTCATCGGAACGAAAGGGTGTGGTTCAATAGTGCATTATTAGCTTGGTAAAAACACACATGTACAGGGTTTTCATTTATGTTTTGCCACCCACTTTTAACTATAACTAAGAAGAATAAAAAACGTCCTGTATAAAAGTTTCGTTCTTTTTCATCAATTTTTTTAGCATACCAAAATAAACAAATAAGCACCAAATTGTTTTAATGGACCACCCTGTTAAAATGTTACCATTAAAAAGGTTTTTTAAAACACCTTTAAACAAAAATACCACATTAAATATATCTCTCTCTTATAGCTTTCAAAGAATGACCACTTAAATCTGAAAAATAGTAGATATTATTTTGATTATACCTACATATCTACGGCACTAAGCTGAGACTGTAGCTGTAATGAAAATTATATCCATTTAAATGGAGGCATTATAAACTCATAATAATCATACATGGGCGGAAGAAAACCTTCACGCTTTGTAGACAACAAATTTCCAACATTAATTTTCTTTTAATATTTGGGCAGGAATTGTTGAGAAATGAAATTATCGGACCTGAGTTCCACCGAATAAAATTAAATGGAGCGTCTTACCTCAATTCTTAATAAACGAATCGCCTGATACAAAGGATAGAGGGGCACTTGAAACAATGAGACAAAATCGTACGATTTGCGCAAAAGTACGCAAATCTTTACGACGATGACTAAGAGCATGCAACGAAGCTGAAGGAGGACATTTTCAGCATCTCATTTAGCCACTTTTGGGTTAAATTGCAGGGTTAGTTTTTTCTTTTTTAAATTAAAGCACTCTTTGATGATTTTATAACTTAACGTAGATCAGAACGAAATCCAACAACGGCCCGGTCGCCCATCCAAGTTATGTGGTTGCTCCTCGCTGCTTTACTTCGGTGATCGACAAGGTCGACCCGCAGGAGCAAGCCACAAGCGCCACAGATACAGGGTGTCAAAGTAAAAAAATATTTTTAATTTATTTAAATAACTTTTAATACGTTTTGAATATTTTAATAAAACTCGGTATCTAGGGTTTTTTGACATAAGCTATTGGACCAAATTAACAAAATTTGAAAAGCACTCTTAATTTTCAAAACGAATCAAGTAAGCAATGATTTACTTTCACCACCGACTTTGTTTTAAACATAAAAATTAAGATTGTGCAATTATATTTTTCTATCTCTTTTAGTTTTCGCTATACCCTGCAAGATCAACGAACAGGCGCCATCCTGTAATAAGCGCCTATATCGGATACTTTTTAGACCCTGTTGGGCACTATATCATACGTTTGTCATATTTTGTCTGCTTCTTATGTAGTTAGTACCGCATTTTTTAAATATTTTTATCATTTTTGGAACGCAGTAAAAAATAAATAAAAAGTTGGTCAACAACTTATTTTATGTGTTTTAGTGGTTTTTATCATGGATTTCGTTAAAAACTTCTACATTGTCCAAAGTGGGTTTTGTTGTGTCTGTAGTTTAAGCCTAATTAACCAAGAGTGTACGTTTCGTGGCTGACTGTTAATCATACTTTGTTTTATTTGTTGTAAGACAATTATGGCTAATATATTTTTTTAATTGCTGTTTAAAATACTTTTTTCTAGCCAAAACACAAACCTACTAAAACTAAACAAATTTATGCAGATATATAAAATAAATCATTCTTGTGCTTTTTTTGTGTGTTTATTGATTTTTAAATTATTTACAACTATACTATATATGAAATGTTGCCATTTCTGATTTTTTAAAAGTGTAAAAGTATCACATTTTTGACTTTTACTTTCGACCCACGAAATGAGAGTTAACTCTTCCTACAACAACAATAAAACTAAACTAAGGTTTGTTTTATTTTTCTCTCCAGCGGCCGTCGAAAAAGCTCAAAAATTTGCTACCTGCACTTATATTTTAGACCACGAACGTACCTTTGTTATGGAGGGGGATAGGGAAAGTCCCCACCTTTTCTACATTTTGTTTTTGCTACAATACCTATGTCCTCAACAACATTTTTGAAGAGCAAAAATAGGGCCTCACCTTCTGAATACATATATTGTACTTATTTTTCTGCTACAACATGTTATCTTTATTTCTTCCCTGATATTAAGGGAAAGGGGGTCTACATAACCATACGCATTAAAAACATAACAACAAAGGAGTTTTCCATACAAATTTTCTTACTTATTTATGCTTAGGCGGGGGGTTCAACCCCCAAAAATATAATAATATAAGCGCCCATGTTTTAGACATTCCTGTGACACCTTCACACCTTATGTTTGGTAGCGTGTTTATTTTAAAACTTTAAAATAATTTTTTTAACTTATTCTTAAAAAAAACAATAAAAAAGTGATAAAACGGGGTATAAAATAAAATAGTACACAAACCTTGTTTAAAAGTTTCATTACTGTCTTGTGAAAAGTATTTCTATATTGGTGTGTAATGTACTATTCCCATACATAGACTTTTTTCATGTGTAAATTGTTTTTTAAACATAGCTCATTACTTTTATACGAGATCACTTTTGGTCCATATGGCCCACGCAAATGACGTCAGAATTACGAAATGACAATTTTTTATAAAACGAAATGAAAAATATTTATTTAAAAAGTAAATTACTTTTTTTGCCTGTTTATCAAGTAAAAATAGATGCGATCTAATTAGAGCGTGACGTTTTCAAGTAGAAATGTAAAATGATGTTTAAAGGAGAAGAAATGTCACTTTACCGTCGAGTCCGATAAATGCGTATTAAAACCGAGTACAAAGAACTCGTATAATTTTAAAAGGTTTCATGGAACAAAATAGACCATTTTAATAATTAGAATCGAACAATAGACCCATTTAGTAATAGGTACACTTTTCCAAACTACTAGAAACTTATAAAAGAAAAAAGTGTGCTACTCTGTATGTCTCATAAAACAAGGAACAATCCCAGGTGTCCCTCGCTGATTTTGATAAAGCTGCAATACATTATAGTACATAAAAAAATAGGAGACAAGTATTTTTTTTATCGGCCAATACACACTTTCAGGGGGCCAAAAGCACCCCTAAAATCCACCCTTAATGACAAAAGTTAGGTTTCAATTTACTGCTAAAGCTACTATAAGCATGCCCTGACAAGCTTTTACAAAATAATGAAGGTCTGCCGCTCACGGACTCTTGGACTATTACTGGTAAAACATTTTAAAGGGATACAACAACAAAGGACAAATTATTAAAAAAAAATCATTTATGTAAATAAAATTGGGCTAAACCTCTAAGAACCCGGTTCCCACGGTACCTAGTACTTGGGCTCCATACAGTTCATTTATTTAATGTTTTATTTTTTGAACGGATTAATTTAAAGTAAAACCTTGGGATATTGATGCATAAATACTATGTTTTAATGATCTTTTTAATGGTGGTACTGGTGATAATAAACAAGAAAGAAAGGTAGAAAAAGGAGTATATATTTTATTATATTATACCTTTAAGAAAATACCACATTTAGTACATCTAACATTATTAGTTTCGGAAATATGGCCAACCAAATCAGGTATTTAGGTAGTTTTTTAAGAGTCGCCATTTTGTATTGGGTAAATGTATTACCTTTATATTCTAGGGTTGTAAAGTACTCGTCAGGAGCTTTAAAATGATGTGACACAAGACCCACATTTAATTTTTTTTCACAAGATGGCGCCTAGCCGCCATCTCTGTTCTGTAACTCTTTTATACGCAGTTTTAGGTACAGGCAATAGTATATTCAATCAAAAGAGAAAACAATTACCTTTTAAATGGTTTGTAGTACTAGGCTCTAACATTAATTATAAGTGATACATACCGGGTGTCAACGAATCTATTAGACAAGCCATAAATTCTAGAGTATAAGACATATTAAAATGAGACTTGGTATAGGTAAATGGTATTAAAAGAAGAAAGTTTTTGCATATTTCTCTATTTTTGGTTACTTCCTGTTTAACCGCCGGAAATGACTCTCATTTTGGATTCGACAACCCCGATTTCTAAATATGACTCTTCGACCAAGGTTACTATTTTTTAGTCATATATGAGTATACCAATTTACGCCATGCATTAATTCGAATATTTACTATCAAAGCTCCCACGTCACAAGTTTTGCTTAAAAAATAACCTGTCGATGTACGAAAGGATGTACAAGAAACTGTGGGTGCAGAAAGTTAGGTATTCATTCTTCAATTGCTAAAAGAATTTAGAAAAGCTGAGGAAGAAATAGATGTTAAAATTTTTTTTTTTTGAATTGTGACTAAATTGGGTAAACAAATAAGCTTTTATTTATTTTTAGCAACATATATACCCAAATGCACAAGGAAAAAAGTTATAACGAAAAATTAAGAAAATGATTAGAAATCGTTGCAGTATGACACTTTTCTAACCATATTTTGTATAGAATTAACCTCAGCATTTTTTACAATACACCAGTTTAAAGATAAGGAGATAGGCTTTCATTTTTATTTTACATCATATATATCTAAATGTAGAAAGGAAAACAACAAACATTAAAAAGATATGCGTAAAGGTCAAATATCATTGAGAGTAGAAAAACTTGAAGAACCATATCTCACTTAGAAATAGTCATAGAGCCTCATACTATAAACTATTTTAAACGTAATTGATTTTTTTCAACATAGTATACTATTGCCTATACCGAAAACTGCGTAGAAAAGAGTTACACAACATTGTTTGCGAAAAAATAGTTAAAATTACCGAAAAATGGTGTGAGTGGCAAACTTAAAAAAATCGAATAGTATAAACTCTAAAGATTTCCTCTTAGCGTTATTTTGTAAAGGAAGAATAAAGGTATTTTTTTAAATGATTCAATGCCTATACCTGAACCGCCTTGGGGAAAAGGTATTGGGTAAAATACAAAAAAAAAATAAAAACGCGTTTTTTCGGGTTTTTTTGCTTCGTTTTTTAAAGTATATTTTTGTCAAAAATAATGTTTTTTTATAATTCGGCAAGCATTACTTGATGAAAAATTTAATTTTCTACAAGTTTTCTGTTGACTACTACCTGGAAAATGTGCGTATTTTTCGACCTAACCTCCAAAACTGAAAAGGGTCTGTTTTCACCCCGTCGTCAAAAACGCACCCCTTTAAATGGTAGCACTCGGCGGTTTTTTTATTAGTTGGGGGACCATAGACCATATAAAATAATAAAACTTCTTTAAGGTTGTAGTTCCTTTTTAAACTACGTAATCATTAGCCCAATTTTATTATGGGTCTTATTTGATATTTCTTTGCTAAATTCCTTAATAAAATAATCTGTTTCGGAATCAAACTGATTTCTCAAAGACGAAACCAAGAATAAAACGCAAAATCTCTATTTAAATTTAAATTTCAAATGAGCAGCATTTGAATTTTCTTTAATTTAGTTATTTATCATAAAAACAAATTTAAAAGTATAAAGATTTATCTTGGCAAATTTGTTTTATATCCATTTAAATTTTAAATTTTAATATCATTTGGATAAATATTTTACAAAGTAATATATAAATAGTATCGTTATCACTGTGTCGATATTTAAAAAAGAAATATTTTTGTTTTTATTATTAAAATTTTTGTAATAAGTTCGGAAAAATGCAGAAGAATTAACGCGAGTTTTTATTTATGTCAGCCTAATAATATAGTTTCAGTAACAGAAATAGGTAACTTTTGGATTCTTTTTATAATACCCTGTGTATTAATTTTGTAGTACTTGTATATAAATCAAATCTGCATAAAAATCATTTTTTTTGTAAATGCACTTGATGTTTTTTGTAATATACAGACTGTCCAGGGATGGGGTTTATAAGAGGACAAATGGGCCAAAAATTTCATTTTTCGAAAAAAGTCATTCTTCGTAGAATTTTTGCGCTTGTAAAAAAAGGATTTACGAAGAGAAAATATTGGTTTTGTATACAGGGCTCGCAAAACTTAAGAACATGTTTTTTCTCCTAGATTAAACTACCTTTATTTTTCATTTTTAAGCAAAATATAGTCGGGATTTTTTTAGAATAGATTTAGAATTTTATTAATGTTACAGGAGTATTAAAGAGTTTCATAAAACTAATTTTGGAGTTATTAATCCTACATACAAGACAATTTTTCAGCTGTAAACCAATAGGATCAAGGCGTTTTCGCCAAATTATGGAGTTCAATAAACATTTGTATTAGTGTTTTAATCGATTACAAATATTATCTTAAATAAATTTTCCTTATGACATTTTGCTTAAAAATTAAAAATAAGGGTAGTTTGCTTTTGGAGAAAAAACCTGTTTTGACAGATTAATATTTAGAGGGATGTCGATTTTTTCTTTTCCACCCTATAGTTCAAAATCTAAGACATTAAAGCCATATATTTATGAAAATTTTTTTGCTTTATTTCGTCCAAGACACACGTTTATGGATTTAGTTTCAATACTAAAAATGTACCCTGTATACCAGATAAGTAAGGTACCGATATTATTCTATTTTTTCTAGACTCTTTAGGGAGGGAGCTGCAACGCAGTAGCTCCCTCGTACGTTACGTATATGACTATAAACAAATTATACCCTAGACCTTGCCCAATATGTAGTCCGATGTATTTTTTTATTATTTTAAATTAATAACCCTTTTAAAAACTATACCTTTCTATAAATGTTATAATGAGTACGACTATTCGAAAACTCATTTTTTACTAATAGCAAAGGTCAAGCTTGGGCCTTTGGACTTCACCTACAGGCATATGTTGATAGTTTCACGCTTGGAACCAGAGCGGACCATCCCACAAATGTAAAAAGAAAGCTTTAATACGTATTTTTAACAAAACTGGTTTATCAGGGCCACCTAATCTAAGCAAGCTACTACTACCTTATAATCAGAGCCGTATTAGCTATGTCGTGGCCCCAAAGCAATGCAATTGTTAGGCCCCTTTTTGATGAAATTAAAAAGCAACAAAAAGGTCTTTAGGTGGTTACTACTTTCATTAAGGATACAAATATTTGAATGTAATTTAAACAAAGTGTTAAATTTATAATTTTTTTCTAGTTGCACGAGGTCCCCATTTCGTTGAGGGGCCCCTCTTTAAGGTGGAGCCCCTTGCCTAATCTGCTCCATGGATAATCCGGCCCTGCTTACAATAATTATAAGTCCCCAATAGCCCTGATAATTGGAAATTATTTTATTTAAAATTACGTGTTAAAGTTTTTAGATTTGTGGAATGGTCCGGTCTGGTTCTTAAGACCTTAATTATTGATCCAATATGGCTATTTTTTTTTTGAAATTTTAGGGTAATTTTTATATTTAATAGACCACGGTTACCACGTAAAATTTGTCAACAAATAATTAACGTATTAATATTCACTATTTAAAGGGTATGTTGGGAACGGTTGGTCTTTTTTAAGATGGCCAGGCAGTATTTGTTTTATTCGACACGCCCTGTTTATACTATTAACTTCTGTAATACTAATATTTTTACAAGGTTTTTAAAGCAATAGAAAAGTAATATGAAAATATTAATAATTAATTTAAAAAAAAATGTTTTAATTTACTAATTGTTAAGAAGACTATGTTAAATACTTTATTAAAAATACTTTTTAAATTATTTTTGTAGGAATTCTTAATACATTTCCTTCTAATTTTTTAAAGGGCATCCAGTTTCCTATTTTTTGACTTTGTTTTAACATAGGTTACATATTTAAAATAACTCACCAAAAAAAATTGTATATACCGTAACAATGACGCTTTCCAGCAACAAAAACCTTTCACAAAAACAAAACCACAGAAAGTTTTGAGTTTTATTAACCGTTTAACATCAAGAAGGTCTAAAAAGTCATTAATTACAGCATGACAAACCAAAAATTATGCGGCAAAAAACAGCGCAAAACTTTCGAAAAGTATCGTAAAAGACGCGCCAAAATCGCTCTTTCGTTTCGGTAGAGAGTTCCGAAGCAGGAAAGTGTTTTTCGCAGCAGGCAATGCGCGAACTACTGCCGACACTCGCAGGATTGGCAGGCGGCAAGAGCGAAACACTATGTTTGATATCGCGTTTTTGCGAACCTTGCACGCAAGTACAATTTTAAAATTATTACGATAATTATTATTGTTTTGTGTGAAAATAAAAATGGGTGTTGCTATTTAAACAACCTCATTTTAAATATTGTTTTTAATTAGTTTTCTGCAAAAAGGTTATAGTCTAGGATGAGAATAGGAAACGACCTGCAGCCATCTGTCTACCTGAAAAAAAACTATTTTATATTTAATATAGTATTTAAACAAAAGGTATTGCTACAGGGTTGCCCAAAAAAATAAATTCAACGCTATATCTAAATTTAAAAAAATAACCTTTAAAGTTTTGACAGACAGGAAAGTGATTTTCGCAGCAGGCAATGTCCGAACTACTAACTGCCAGCACTCGCAGGATTGGCAAGTGTCAAGAGCAGAAACTATGTTTAATATCGAGTTTTTGCAAATCTTGCACCCAAGTACAATTTTAAAATTAATACGATAATTATTATTGTTTTGTGTGAAAATAAAAATGGGTGTTTTTACTTAAACAAATCCATTTCGAACATTATTTTTTATGAGTTTTTAGAAACTTATGGTCTAAGATGTAGTAGATGCGACCTACAGCTATTTGTTTACCAAATAAAAACTATATTATATTAAATAAAGTATTTAAACAATGGTATTGCTATACAAGGTTGCCTAAAAAATAAAGGTAACACTATATCTAAGTTAAAAAAAAAACTTAAAATTTTTGACAGACAGGAAAGTGGTTTTCGCAGCAAGAAATGTGCAAACTACTGCCGACACTCCCAGAATTGGCAGGCGGCAATAGCAAAACACTGTGTTTGATTTCGCGTTTTTTCGAGTCGTGCACGCAAGTACAATTTAAAAATTATTACGATAATTCTTATTGCTTTGTGTAAAAATGAAAATAGCTGTTGCTATTTAAATGAACCCACAGTGACCTCTGTATTTAATAAATTTTCTGCGAAAAACCTAGTCTAAGATCCGAATAGAAAGCTACCTGCACCCATCTGTTTACCGGATAACAACTGTTTTATATTATACAAGGAATTTCCTAATTGCGGTAAGAAAATCTAAGGGCATATTACTAAAACCAATTTTATAAAAAAAATCATATAAACATAGGTCCAAAAATGCTTTTTCGGCTTATCCGATTTTGATAAAAATTGGCTGTGGTATTTATTGAAATAACAAGTTAATTTAGCACCAAACTAATTTTGATTTGTGACACTAGTATCGGCGTGGAACGCATCTTAGCTAATAATTAACAAAAAAATGTCCGCCACTGATTTTTTTTCCGGATGAAACACCTAAAAATACAACTTTTTGTGTCTTGCTTTGTTTTCCACAAAAAAATAAAATCCTCTAAACTGCATTATCCTAGACTATAGAAGAAGCATTAGGGCCTTTTTTTCTTTTAAAAATTAAGTCTTATAAGTCTTGTTTTACACATCCTCGTTTATTTTTCAAAATACATTCTATAAATAGTTAATAAAATATGTATTTTAAATAATACAAAATGTGCCAGAAAATTGTAATAATTTTTTAAAATTTTAAATTATGACAATTTTCCATGGCCTTATTTATGAAGAGAAACAAATATGTACTGTCATGTACGGTAACAAAAATAACAATGCCTGCCATTATGCAGAGTATGACAGACATTTGGAGCTTATTTTTTAAAGTTAAATATATGGCCTTCAACATAATTTTTTAGGCAACCCTGTAGCAAAACCACTGTTTAAATACTTTATTTTTAATATTAACTAGATTTTATCTAAAAAGCAGATAAGTGCAGTTCGCTTCCTATTCGGATCCGGATTTTAAGACCATTCTGCATAATCTAAATTGTTTAAAAATTGGTAAAAACGTAAAGTTCATCACATCGTCTCTTTACCTTAAAAATATGGATCATCAAGAAAAAGGCATTTAAAATAAAATCACGCCTATTTTTTTGGGATTTAATTTAAAAACTATAACTACATTTTGGACTACTGATTATCAAGTTACAAAACTTAACTTTTTATTTTTTATCGTACAAGTCACTAAAAATATCAGTTTGTTAAATGAATCCTGTACTTTTCGAATCAATAATTTGATTTGTATTATCACCTAAAATGTACGAGGTATGACAAAAAGTATGATTTATTTCAAAAAGAGTTTTAAACAAAATACTATATTCAATATATCTATCTTTATTAATTTAAAAAATATGACCATTCAAGTCTAAATAAATAAGTGTAAATTTCAATTAGAAATATTACAACCGCTGAAGCAGAAAGCTTATTAGATTTTTAGATTAGATATAGTGGTGGCGAGTATGTGGGTGCACGGGCGCAATGCACCCATACATTTTACATCTTTGGGATATAAGAAAACAACAATTTTTTTGTGCTTTTGTCCTTTAAAACTGTTTAAAACGTCCTGCTTTCATGCAAGAATAAATCGAATAAGTAAAATGTTTTAGGGTGAGGTTGTTTATTAGTCTTCAACGTTTTAATAGGTAAGAATACAATATGTAGGTGTGTGAAAACCCTTTTTGCTAAAGCAAAAACTAATTGATTAAACACAAATAATGATTATAGAAACAACAAAAATAACATATGTTTTAATAAACAATATTTTAATGGCTATTAAGAGTGCACATTTTAAATTTAAAACACTCTTTTATGGTGTTTTGAATTTTTAATTTTACGAAAAAAAGTAATTCCTTATAAAAAAAGTGCATGATCTAAAACTTGCTATCACTAGACATTTATTTGTTTCAGTAGTATACGAAGTATCTTAAAATTATAAATTTTTTCAAGTTGTTTTTGAAAATATCGAAAATTGTTTAGAATTAAAAATAACTCCTAAATACGCAAATTCGTTTAGTTACAACAAAAAAAAATTCTTTAAAATTTTTATGCTATGCTGTTTTCTGCTGAGTTCTTAAGCTTTCTTTAGATATTACATTTCGAAATAAGTAATTACAAATGAACAAATTTAATCTGTCATCGTCTTATTATAAAAAAAAAAAAAACTAAAAACATTTTTTTTCTTGCAAACGAATAATTTTGCATATTAAAGAGTTATTTTTATTTCTAAATATTTTTCCTTAATAATAATAATTGGTATTTTCAACAACAAGGGTACTTTTCTCTTAAACAAAATTCATATTTTTTTAAAATACCTCGTATACTACTAAAACAAATAAATATATAATAATTGCTTTTAGGTTTTAGACCATGCACCATACTTTTTTCGTAAAACTAATAATAAAAAGTTTTTTTATATGTAGAGCCCTTAGGCGGACTCGCTGTATATTAATATACTTATGTTTTCAAGATCACAGGTCGTGTCTAAATACAGGGTGTCCGTTTATATTTTGATACATTTAATACCACAGACTTTAGAATAAATAAAGATAATAAGTTTGCAAAACGGCAAACCGCCTTAGATTTTTTATCATATCAATTTACAAAGAAGTTAGCAATGGTGCCGACTTAAAAATGATCACTCTGTATATGGTGAATCCGCGTAGGTAGTAGAGAGTTTGCCCCTTTATTTCAAATAAACGTTTCATAAATTATTTTTTTTCTAAAATGCGTCTTAAAATTATTTTCTAATTTTTTATTTTACTTTTGTAAACGACTTGTTAATATGAATTTATTTTCCACTAGCTTATTAATTCTTATTGTTTAGAAATATATTTTTACAAATAATAAATTGTGATCATTTTGGTTATTTCTAAACATAAAATTTACAAAAAATGTTAGTTTGTTACATATATTTAAAAATTAAATTCACAAAGGTTTTTATGAAATTTGTCTATTTTTGTACTTACATAAAAATTCTAAACAAAAAAATTTGAGAGAGTTGTAGTTACACAATTCTTTTAAATAATTTATTAATTTTAGTGTTTATTTTAAAACTTGTAAGTAAGTTCGTCCTAAAAAAATATATTCAGGAAATTGAAATCTTCATGAAAAATGTAAAATTCCCATCGACACGACTCGACTGTGTCTGTAAAGAAAATAAAAATATCGGGCTTTACATTGGAAACGCTGCTCTGCAGGAAAATTTAAATTTTCGCAGAGCCTGTTAGAGATATCCCGTGAAAGTGTGTAATGAATATGTGCATGTAATTTTCGATGCAGAAAATGGCTATTTTAAGAATTATACTTAAAAGGGGGTGGAGAGGGAGGAATTTTGTTCATAACGAAAAATTTTAGTAGAAGATGATTTTTATATTTAGGTTAGAAATTGTGCAGAGAATATCGCTTGTAAAGAAAAAAATTTAGAGAACCTTTACTTTTGCAGTTTCTAGCCAATTTTGTTCACATAACACTAACTATATAAAAGAAAGTGTTATGGGAGCCAATGAATACAAGTTCGACGCAACCAACAATACACTATAATTTTAGTTAGGAGCATACCCAAGGGAGGGCGCTAATTGCAAATACATATTTTCGGTCAACGCAGATGAACCAGATAGTTCGGAGTTTTTTGCATGGTGTGGGTTATTCCACAAAATACAAAAGGTTGAGTTATTCTTTTGTAGTTGCCGCAGTTTTTGCGTTACTGATATATTTTGTGTTTTAAGTGTGTTTTTTATTAAAAATAGTCAATTCTGTTAAAAAACAATAATGTGAATGTTATGTAGTATTAGAGTTACCTTAAATTAAATTTGGAGTCTTAATTAGGTTGATAAACAAATTTTATAATCATGTTTTTTTTAACATTTATTGTTAAAACAGAGTTAATTTATCATTTGAGTTTATTCTTTTTATGTAATATTTCAGGTATAATAAGGAAAATGTTCTATTAGTTGCTACACCGAAGTCATCGAAAACTAATTTTGACACCCAAGATTCTTTAATAACAGCAATCCGTTTACTGTCAAAGAAATTAAAATTAATTTGTGGTAAGTATATACATCATGTTAACTTTTGTAAGGTATCTATGATAGCATATTCTTTAAAAAGATAGAGAATGTGGTTTTTGCAATAGTGTGTAACTTTTTTATGAAAGTGCCATATTACATAGAATCTAGTGGCATACATAAATAAATTCCTTACAGAGACACTGTTTTTAAGATATTACTAAAACATGCTCTTTTTTAAATGTACTTTCACTATCTATATTTTAATAAATATTCCAGTTAAGGCTCTCTGGGCATTTTAAAAATATACACTTATAAATCATTATCCTAAAAAGAAGCCCTTAATTTAATATAAAATACAGTGTATATAAATAATAATATCAATAATAATTTCTAATACTTGTTTTTTATGCTATGTAAAGAAATCTAAGATTTGCTTAGAACTGCAGATCGTAGCAAAACAATTAGAACTATTTTATTTATTTTTATATATTTTTTGTATACATTTTTCAAGTAAATCTTGATATAATAAAATTATAAACAGGGTGGCCATTTGAAAACGAAACAGAGCTTATTTTCGACACTCCAGGTTATTTAAGGAAAAACTTTTGGACATGCATGGCAATTTTTGATTTTAGAGAGAAACATTTTTTCCACTTCTCCCTCCTGAACTGCAACCCTCTAGAAAAAATAAGACTCACCCCCAAACCTTAAGTAGAAAGAGCTATCGAACGACATCTTATTTTAAAGGTGTCTCGACCCCAATTACCACTGGCAAGTTTCTGCTATTTTTCCCGTTGATATGACACCTTGTCAAAATTTTGATTTTAATTTTTTTAATGTATAATATTAAATTACTTGTAAGAGCAAACTACTTTAAACTAAGGGGATATGATAAGAGTTATATAATGTTCAAAATAAAATAATAATTAATCATTCTGGCGATGGGGGCGAGTGCCACCCCTGCTAGAGGGTTGCAGATGGGGGTGGTAAAAGGGGCAAAAAATGTTCCCCTTTTAAATTAAAAATTGACGTGTCCGAGCGTTTTTCCTTAAATGACATAGAGTGCCCAAAATTGTTTCATTATCAAATGGCCACCCTGTATATTTATACCTAATACATATTTGTAAAATGATTATGCAATTAAAATTTATTTGCTTTTAGTTAATGTACCATTACCTGGCCCATCTAATGTACATAAATGTAAAAGTTCCTGAACCACAAATCTCCCAAAGCAATACTTTTACAACATGTAAGTCAATTAAGGTGTTTTTGTTTAGTAGAAACTAAGTAATGTAATTAGTATATAATAAAATATAAAAAAAAATATTATTTTGCTTTTTATTTGTTTGATAAAAAAATTATAAAATAAAATATTTTTTTCATACATTATACAGACTTCCACGGATGAGGTTTATTAAATTATTCTTAATAAAAATTTTTGCTTGTGATTTTGTATACAGGGTGCGCGAAAACTTGAAAAGCATGATTTTTCTCCAAGAGTAAACACCTTTTTTTTTCATTTTTAGGTAAAATGTTATTTGGAAAATTTCTTTAGAATAAAGTTGTTATCAATAAAAAAATAATATAACATTTCCTTCATAATTTGGCGAAAATGCTTTGATCACATTCATTTCCAGTTGGAAAATTGTGTTGTATATGAATTTGTGGGAAGGCGGGAATTTAAAAAGCAAGTTATGACAGTTTTTTAGTCTATTTTATTATAAAAATTTAAAATAATTCACTTTTGATAACAGCAAAATCAATTTCATAAAGCTTTTTGATACTTTTGTAGAATAAATAAAGTAATTTAAAATGCTATTCTTTATAAATTTACTAAACGACATTTTGCCTAAAAATGAAAAATAAAGGTAGTTTACTCTTGGAAAAAAATAATGTTTTTAATTTTTTGTACTCTGTATACAAAATCAACATTGTCTCTTCGTGAATCACATTTTGTATACAAGCAAAAATTTTCTTCGGAAAAATCTTTTTCTAAAAAATTATTTTTTTTATCCGCTTATCCTCTTGTAAACCCCATCCGTTGACAGTCTATAGATAACCCGGACTTTCTTTTATCCTTTATTTCCTTTCATCCCTTATAACTTAATAACTTTAAATTTGTAATTTAAAGTTACTTAAAGAAATTATGCAAAACACATACAATTTCATTGACACTTTAACAGATATGCACTCTTCATTAACTAAAAAAATTGGTCATTTAGAAGAATCGTATTTCTATTACGATATCAACATGTTTCCGTTTAACTCTATCTCTTTAAGTATCTTAAAATTAAAACTTTAGTTTTCTAGTTATAGTACTTAACTAACCAGAAGATACTGGGTGTCCCAACTTTATTCATACACAAAATAACTTCACCCCTATACCTATTAAAAAAAAGCTTAAAATAAAAACTGTTTTTGTTTGGAAAATATATTTATTTTATTGACAGTATAGGTACCTGTACAAGGTGTTTAAAATATGTTTACTATTTAATAAGTTTCCTTTTTTAAGTGGAACTTACTGTATTTTTGACAAATCATGACTATTTAATTGTATTGCTGATCTTTACTATATCACTAGCATGTCGATATAATTATTAAAGGTAAAAAGTAAAGTAAAAAATAATATATCCGCTCTAGCTTGGAGTGGCAGGTAACGTGATAACATGAAATTAATTATTTAATATTTTAGATACTTATTCATTTACTTATTCTAAAAATCCTAAAGAATTTACGTATAATGCATTTTTAATGAATAATTTAATAGCAAGTCTGAACTGGTCAAAACATTCAGGACGTTCCATTTAAAAACACTTACTTGAGAATAAAAATTTTATTTTCGAGACACTTAGTATATTTACCAATACTGTCAATAAAATTAGCGTTACAAATGCGTATTTTTTTAAGTTTTTTTCTAGCTTGTACACGGACACAGTTGTTTCGTGTATAAATAGAGTTGAAACACCTTGTAATACTTTTCAATAAAATTAATTTAAATTTCGCGGTAAATATTACTTTGTTAATAATTGTGTAGATGGCGCCACTGGCAAAAAAATTTGGGCTAGTGGTTAGAATCATACGTTATTTGTCTGTGTTTAGCTGCATAGCTTAGGAGCATATCCGAGGGATGGCGCAATCAACAATGTATCAAGCGGATACACGGCAGTTTTTATTATATAGTCAGTGTTATGTGATTATGTTATTATTTGTAGACCGGCACTTAAACAAATATTTCCACCAAAAATTAAACGCCAATAACTTTTGTCAAATTTTTATATTTGTTTAATATAAGACAAATAAAAATATAGCTTTGTGGCCGTTAGAATATGTTTTGTATATCGTTTAGTGTAGGAGAAAAACTCCACTTTATTGCATATCCCTGGGCCATAAAACAAAATTTTTTGTTCGATATTGATTTATACTAATATAAATAGAGACGTAAAGTTTGTTATTGAGATTGTTTGTTTGTAAGGGCTAATTTTCAAAAATACTGAACCGATCATAAAAATTATTTCACAATCAGAAGGCTACACTATTCAGGAATGCTATAGGTAGGATATATTTTATGATAATTAAATAAAAAGTTTAGAGAATAATATAATTAACGCGCAACGAAGTGGGCACGGGTCGGCTAGTTTCTATTAAAGAAGGCAAAGGAAGGAGGCGATTTCGAAAACGTATACTAGGAGAAATAACCAGAGATGCTGGACTAACAATGTTAGAAGGGCTACAGTGAGCTATGTTGGAATGTCTTGATAGGATTTATGAAAAACAGAACTAACCAAACCATCGATACAGGGCAATTGATAATATTCTCGTAACATTTAGTGTTGTTTAGACTAAAATTTTGCTAATGTCGCCAGAAGAACATTTCTGTGAAATAATTCTAATATTACAAAAGTCGACGATAAATTTTCTGCAGAGGACATAATTTACTTATAACTTACTTATAATTTCTTTAGCGGTCCAATGGACCACATTAAAGTTTCTCAGATTCATCGTAAAATGGGGCTATTCTGAGTCCGTTCCGAATTTAGCGCTGTGTCTAAAATTTCTTTTTACTATGTGTTTTTCGGTGGCTTCATGTTAAAGGAGCTTTTCAAAGTTAAAGTCTTACTTCAGGTCCACAAGAGTCAATCACGACTAACCAATCTTTTAATATTATTAAAATGAACAGAAAAAAACTTGATAATGTAATTGATTGATTTAGCGAAATAAAGTGTCGTAAGCATGTTTAGTATTTGTTGTTTTATTTTGGCGTTGCCCCACCGAAAACCACCCCAGTTGCCAACTTACGCTACGCAACCACTCTCTATTATTCATAGCAGTTTGGCACTATAGATAATTTAAATTAATTCTACAACATTGTTAAAAAGCCCTCATCGCCATAATTTTAAACTAGTATAAGAGTCCATGACAATTGATGATTAGGTTTTTCTTGTTGTTGTGGCAGTTAATATCGTGTTTTTAAATAATTTTTATAATTTATTGAATAAATGCAATAAAAAATACAAGAAAAATTAATCTGCAATTTGTGATAAGTGTTTTGGTGGTTATCATCATAGATTTAAAATCAACAATTCTGCCATGAAGCAAAGTCCAATTTGTTATGCCTGCAGTTTAAGTGTAAATATTCAAAAACTTACGTTTTGTCACTTTATATAAAATTACGCGGAACGTTAACTGGTACCTACTCTTTGATTTATTTAGGTTTTTACAGTATGATGCCTAATATTTTGTCTAAAATTTAATGTGGCTTCTAGCCAAGACGCAAACCCAAAATCGTATATTTCTGTAAAGATGGTAAATATTTTCGACATTTTTGGTCTAGATACCCATTTTTATCAGCTTATTGACCGAATTGCAACACTGCTGCTCCTTAATTTGAATTCCCTATAGTTTACCAACAACAAGTTTTGTACCCAGAATAAGCAAATAAAATAAATTTAGGTTGTCCCTTTTATTATATTTTTCTACGCTTCTAAATTATAATTTAAATTAGGAAAAATCCTTTAATACCACATACATCTGTCACTTTGCGAAAATCTTGGTCTGACTTTAAAGTGAAAGGCGCTTAGCAGTCTGCTGCCAGCATGCGAATATTAAATCGACTCTAAAGTTCTTTGTCAAGAACTCAAATAGGGAAAACGAAGATTAACCACGAATTACCATAAAAAGCTATTTATGCATCCACTGAGAATATTTTTTTGAGTAAAAACATTTCAGGGGTTTAAAACGTTTATGTTTTACATTAAAATAGTGACGTTTTAAACGGAAGGTTTTAAAACAGCGACATCTAGGAGAAATATCTAAAATCGCTACCCATGGGACCTAAATTTTTTGACTTCGTACAAGTCTTCAAGTACTGTCCTTCAGAATAAAAAAACAGTTTAAATCACTTTTTATGATTTTAAGATTATGTCTCAAGCCCTCAGACGAACAATATTATTGATGCAATATGTACAGGGTTAGTAGAAAAAAAACCGGGACGGTAGATTATCTCAGCAACCGTTAAATATAAATAAACCAAATTTTGTGCAAAGTGGTAACTGAACATAAAGAATTTAAAAATTGTTTATGCGATGTTGCCAAATTTAAATTTTTCTCTGTAGGTTAGGAAATCTTGAAATTTTAAATGGAATTCCCTATTTTCTATTATTGTATCAATTTTTTTATACCCTAATATTATCGTTTTTTACTTCTGTTAATTTCGGAGATATGGCATCATGCTTTTTTGAAATTAATACCAAAACGGCTAGGTATGGTCAATTATCTAAAAACAATCTAACCAATATTCGTCAAAATTAGTACAGGGTGAAACTAGACCTTCTAAATTCAAGAAAAGCATTTTTGCGATGTTTTCAAGATTCTTTAAAAAAAATCAAGGAAAGGAAATAAATAAATTTAATTATGAAACATCGCAAATACAGTTCCTAAATTTAAAATGTCCAGTTTCCTGTACTAATTTTGACAAATTTCGATTGAATCGTTTTTGCGTAATTGACCATACCTGGTCGTTTCTGTATTCAAGCTTAATGTCATATCTTTGAAATTGATAGAAAAAACCGATAATATCAGGTCATAATGAAGTTGATACCAATTGATTACAATAATAAAAAATAGGGCATTCCATTTAAAATTGTAAAACTCCCCAACCTAGAGAGAAAGCTATAAGCTTGGCAACCTTAGAAATATAATTTTTAAATTCTTTATATTCAGTTACCCCTTCGCACCAAATTTTGTTCATTTTTATTTAACAGTTGCTGAGATAATCCACCAGGTTCAGGTTTTTTCTACTAACCCTGTATATTGAACGGAAGATGATGTTACATGTCAATAATACTAATTCAGTAATCAATAATCTGTCACTTTTAATTTTCTTGTACAGGGAAAGAAGAATCTACCACTTTTAATTGCGTCTGTTTTGGCGACGAAAAAAGGAGGCAGCAGATCATATGGACAAAGAGCTTACCAAAACTAACCAGAAACGGCTTTGTACGTCACTGACCTTTTTTTGAATGATATGACAATATACTTTGCCCACGTTTTAATAATATCAATACGCCTTAAATATATTGACGGGCTAATTTTATTGTCTTAAATATTATTGCCCTCAATAATATTGGTATAATAAACCTCTTACACGTTTAATATTATTGATCAATATAAATATTGTCATATGTAATATCATAAGAGAGAAAATTTTGCTGGCAAAATATTTTGATTGTATAACAGTCGGTTGCTTGGCAATTTCGTAAATGACATTTATAATATTACTAGCTATGATTCCCGGCTTCGCTCGGGAGTTTATATGAGACCCAAATAACCGTTGTTCTGAATGAAGTTCAACTACTCGACAACAGATGGCGCCACTACACATATTTTACATTTTTGCCACCCACAACCTCCCACTTCCACCCACCCCGACCAAACTCCCTTACTCACAATGGGAGACCAAGGGGTATTTGTAACCCCGACGGGAAGTCGATCGGAGTTGCGGATGATAGCGAAAATCGTGGACACACGAACGTACATTAGCATTTTATATAATATATTAGATTAGATTAGATTTAGATTATTGATAAAATATCATGAACAAAATTACCAAAAAGCAACAAACTTGAATAAGACAAGACAAATGTTTTGCCTAATTTTTTTCTTGAATAATATTCGGCAAAATTATTTCAGGAGAATTACAAGTAAGTGTTTAACCTTTAATTTATAAAATCAGCAATAGTTTTTACCCTTTTTACTTTAACCTAACTAAGTTTTATCGCTGAAATACCATCATGTTGGTTTTATCAATATAGAAGTAGGTTGGAGTTTTGCCGTAGAAAACAAAAGCTGGCTATGAGATTTTGCCAGTGTAAAGCACCCTAGTGAAATAGTCATATATTATATTATAAGACCTATAAATTTAATCGATTAAACTACTCAAAAAAATTTAAGCAAGGTTTTTCCTGGAAAATGGTAGAATGTACAATAATTTAATAAAAACACAAGACCGCACAGCGGTCGAGGGTTTTTATTTAAAAATTAAAAACTCAAGGCCGCGAAGCGGTCGAGAGTTTTTTTAAAGTATAGTCTATGAAACTATTTGCCAAGAAATTCTTGCAAAAAATATTTGGGTAGTTTAATCGATCTGAATTTGCAGGTCGAGTGGTATACGGCTAGATTATTTTCTTATCTAAACAAAATTTATCAGAAAAATGGTGGTTTCTGATTGGTCTATATTCTATTAAAATTAAAATAATCGCTGAAATACCATTATGTTGGTTTTATCAAGGTAGAAGCAGGTGGGGGTTTTGCCAGTAGAAAACAGGAGATTGCTATGACATTTTGCCAGTATAAAACGCTTTAGTCTACGGCTTTAGTAAAATAGTCACAACAATATTGACCTCCTGAGGGTGTCTTAAGAGAAAAATGACAGAGCTAATGAAAATTTTGGAAATTTCATAACCTAATGATATACATATTGTGCCACTTCAAGTTCCATGGACTATTTTTGCCAATGCGTAGAAAAGAGACAGTCTAAAGCGAGACAACATTTGTTTATTTGTCATCGATTTAAGCGCCCGTGGAATATTGTTTTTAGTTTTTCTATTTTTTTTTCTTTAGCCCTGTATCGTTGTATTTTTAACTAATTTTAGCCACTTCCAATTTAAAAATCAAGAGAAAATTCTTAGTCTTAAGTGTATTATACCTCGATAAGTAACTCGACGGACATAGGCAAACATACTAAAATTAAATTTTATTTACTGCATTTAGGCAGTCAGCGGGTTGTATGTATTTGTTTTTTATCTTATCTTTACCTGCTAATGTTTAACACATTGAAACTCAGTTGGAAGAATCAAGCCGGCGAAGTGTGTGGACGCATAATGGTAAGAAGTAAAGATTTGTAAGGTAATTTAGGTACTTGTGTTTTGTTTTTTGTGAAAAGTTCTTCATAAAGTGAGGATGATGCCAACAAAAAACTTTTGCCGATAAAGTGCAATA
Source organism: Listronotus bonariensis (assembly GCA_014170235.1). Classification (NCBI taxonomy): domain Eukaryota; kingdom Metazoa; phylum Arthropoda; class Insecta; order Coleoptera; family Curculionidae; genus Listronotus; species Listronotus bonariensis. Next base: position 84,843 of record JACEGR010001514.1, read on the forward strand.
ACAGAATAAATATTTCTCTAAGGACGGCTTAAGATACTTAACAGGTAAAACGTTGTGTTTTTAAATAAACAAAAACAATAGAACTTTAAGAATCATCCATGATTTAACCTACATTATTGCTTATAAGGGTATTTATTAAAAATGCTACTTTATTTGATTAGATTAACAGTGTGTCCACGGATCAGAATTTTCACTTTTATTATTTCAAAAAAGGTATTCTTCATAAAAATTTTTGCTTTATCTGAAATGCTAAAACCTATAATAAAATTCTCCGTAGGATATACAGGGTGGTCCAAAATCGCAAAAATATTACTTTTAAAAATAAAAAATATCAGAAAAATATATTTTTAAGACTACCTAATTAAAAAGCATAAAAAAGTTATCAAAAGCGTATAATATTTTTTTGGTATTGGTTATGGTTTCTTGAAAAAGTTTAGGGTAAAGTTACAAATAATAATAATAGTAACAATAGTAATAATAATAAGGTTCTTTTTAACCTAATTTGTTGCATTAAACAGCTAATGCCGCTCTGGAAATCTAAATTCTCCATAACATCTGGAGCACAAGAAATCATTACTGATCCCATTACATTTAAAAGGGACGTATTTCAGGGCGAGACACTAAGTTCTCTATTGTTCGGTATATCGCTGCCTTCCGTGTCCGTGTCTCTCGGGAAGACTCGGGGGTTATTGCTGTGGACCACCTGGAAGAAGGGAGCGTAAGGTACCCCATCTGTTTCATAAGGATGACCTGAAACTCTATGCAACCAGTGAGCGAGTTCTACAACAGTAGTGTAAAGTTGTTTACGAATATACCAAAGATATTGACATGGAGTTCGAACTTGACAAATATGCAAAACTTAGACTGGTGAAGGGCCGATATGGTAACGATTTAGAGTCTGATCAACTTGCTGACAGCGCGATTCTTCGCCCGCTACGAAACAAAGGAACGTATTGATATTTAGGTATCAATTAAAATCGTACTCAGGATGTTAAAGCTGTAAAGACCAAGCTAAGAAGCAATTACAGGCAACGCTTAAGGAAAATATGAAACTCCGAACTATCTGGATTCAATAAGGTTGCTGCAACTAACATGCTAGCAGTTCCTGTATTGCTTTAATTTTTTGGAGTAGTTAGGTGGACGCGAGAAGAGTTGCGCGAACTGGATGTTAGCACACGAAAAATGATGCATCTACACCGTAGCATCCATCCCCGCTCATCAGTCTCCCGCATTTACCTCCCACGCCATAAGGGAGGTGGCGGCCTTTAAGCTTAGAATGTATGTCTGATCGTTTGGTTTTGAGTCTTGCTTGTCTGGTTGCCAAAAGCACGGATCCATTGCTGCAGTTAGTAAGAGAACATGAGATGGCCAATGTTGGAGTATTTTTGTTCAAAGCAGCCGAGCGAGCCACAGGGAAATACGGTCTCAGGTTTGAAATAGATTCTAATGACGACCATCACTTGTAAGACATGAGTCTAGGGCTGTACCAGGTACAGTTAAAAGAGCCGAACAACGGATGCTTCTAGAAGATCACATAAATAAGCCGCAGTACGGAGTCTTTTACAGAAACATCCATAGACTCGATCTATCTCGAAAGCTTACGTTTGAGATTTTGAAATCCGCCGAGCTTAAGTTTGAGACCGAGGGCTTTTTACAAGCATGACAAGATGGGGTGTTAAACACATTGGTGTACCAAAGCTAATTTTCCAACGTTCTTCACACCTCATGTCGAGCCTGTCGACGGCAACCCAAAACCCTTATGCACTTATTGTCAGCTTGTCCAGTGCATGCTGTCAATAGCTACATCGATCGGCATAATAACGCTCTGAGGGTACTTTACTAACACCTTAGGCACTACTATGGCATCGATAAAACAGCAATTTTTTTATATGTACATCAAACAACAACTTGCTATCCAAGATAACGCCGAGATCTATTGCCTGCTTCTCACGCTTTAAAACACTTTCTTCAAGGTTATAATTATTATTTATTAAATTAAAGTTGGGAGTAAAAGTAATTAAAAAACACTTTGACAGATTAACAAATAAATGATTATCCTGACAATAGGCCATAAAACTATTAAGATAAGACTGTAGTTCAATGCAGTCTTTAATTGTCTCTATTTGTTTATATAATTTAAGGTCATCTGCATAAAATAAATATTTTGTGTGCCTAAAACAGTATTGAATGTCATTAATTTAAATTGTAAACAAAAGTGGGCCCAGGTGGCTACCCAGCCACTAAGACCATGTGTTCTCTATCCATCAAATACGACTTAAACCATTCCAGGATGATTCCACCTACACACCAGCCAGCTTATTCAACAATAACAGATGATCTATCTTATCGAACGCCTTACTAAAGTCGGTATAGATAGAGTCAACCTGGATACGGCAATCCATACTTCTTAAAATAAATTCAGTATAACAAATAAGATTAGTTTCTATTAATCTATTAGGAAAAAATCCGTGTTGATAATTAATAATAATTTGATTTTTACCAAAAAAAATTAAAGCTTGTAAATTGCTTTTTCAAAGACCTTAGGAAATACGGAGAGCTTGGAAATAGGCCTATAATTCCTAATGTTACCCTTGTCCCCTGACTTAAATACAAGGACAAGAAGTGTCTTTTTCCAACATTTTGGAAATAAACCACTATACATAAACTAAAATACTAAACTGAATTAAACTTTTAACTTTTTGTTAAATAAATCCTAACTTTTGTGTTACTTTTTACATACACTTCACTAACTAATTTTTTCAAGTAATGATAAGCGCTAAGAAAAAATGTATAACACTCTTTTAATTACTTTTTTATGCTTTTTAATTAGACATTTTCAATAATATGTTTTTTAATTTTTTCATTTCTTAAAATAATATTTTCGCAATTTTCAAGCACCCTGTATATCATATAGCAATTTTAATTATAGCTTTTAGCATTTTAGACAAAGCTAAAATTTTTGTAATTTTTTCGAAATATTTAAAATATAAAAAAATACAAGTCTAGTTAAGTCCATCCGTGGACACACTGGGCAGTCTTAAAGGTTTTTATCCCTCTGAATTGATTTCGCATGTCCAAATATTAGAAATCCCAAAAAAAAACTTATTTTTTTAACAGAACCTTGATATTCCACATAAGACGACACAACTTTATTGCGAAGAAAAAGGTCCTGGAATATTTTATGATATCTGCAATCTAAACGGTTGTAGCAGTCAAATTTCGTCAATTTTAACAACTTTCTTTTCTCGTTTATTTAAACGGCAAAGTATTATTAGTGAATGCGGATCTATTTAGATAAAAGTGTGTGTATAAATGTTAATAATCTAAATTAGAATATACATTTGTTAAAAAAAAGTTAAGGATCAATTTAATAAAATACGGTTTATATAACTTTTTTTTATATTCTATATAAAATGAAATTCTTATAGATATGGACCCCACTAAATAAACCTTTGCTTTAAGATATCTCAAAAGGGATGGCCTAGCAGGTGACTCAGCCCTTGACCAAAGTGTGTGCTCCCAGTTTTTCCCATTTGTATAACATTTTAGCTAAATTAATATTTTTCCATAAACTTATAAATTGGCTAGATTTGTAGTCGAAATACCTTATATACAGGGTGTGTTGAAACAAAAGCAAAAAACTAGAGGGGTGAGTCCTTGCTTAAAATTAAGGTTTTTATTGTATAAACGTTGGGTCTAAAGTCAACCATTAGAAAAAATATATTTTTTTATCTCAAGTAATACGTGACAGCAAATAAATAGATTTTTTATAAATTAAATTTTCCTGTCCTGAGACGTTATAGTGTAAATTTTATTTTTTTATTTAAAATATAAAATAAGTAAGTCTAATAAGAAATATACAGAAGATTTAAAAGTTTGCAAACAAACCAATCAATCAAAATTTTTGTTCTTGTTAAATTTTTCTAATTTGTTTTGAAATACCTTGTATAAAGCCATACCCGACTAAATTTTTAAAAAATACAATTTTTTAACCATTGCCATTTTCCGAAAGCTTTTATTATTTAAGTATTTAATTTACACTGACTTAACTATAACTAATTTATTGTTCAGTTTTGTAAAGTTATTTCCGTTATTTTTGAGTAAACGTCTAAGTAAATTACCATCGAAATTAACGTGTCACTACTATAACTTCCCAATAAGCCGAATAAAAAATCTCTTTTTCAAAAAACAGTTTAATTAAGCAACGGGACTACGTTATAGTCATGTTCGGGTCTCGCACCTTCTGGTAATTGAACCCTTTTAATGGACACGTCAAAAAAATGTACACCCTCATAGGTACTTTAAACCCTTTGCTGAAACACTAATTTATTGCTACTTTCCATGAAATACGCTTTGGATTTTCTCTTATAGTACAGGCCTCTATGGTACTTAATTTTACTTTTTTCGTAAAATAATCTTTTTAAAAAGTTACTTCGGTAGGTAGAACGTCGAAAAAAACAAGAATTTTAGGTTGCCTTGATATGTTGTTTTCCCTTCTCTTTCGGTTAGATCCTCGGATATGTGTATATGTGAAAAAATGCAGACTTATTGTTTCAAGTTTCATCACTGTAAAATTAGCAATGATAAAAGTGTCTGGCAAAAAAAATGTTTGGGTAGGATTTAAATAGGTTTAATCTAAAGAGAAAAAGTTAAAAATGAAGTTTCTTAAATTGGATTATTACCTGTACAGGTAGAATGTAAACTAATAAACGCAACCACTACCTCCAGCCAGACAGCCCAGGGTGTACCCAGAAGAGTAAGGAAAACAACATACCAAAAAATCAGCTGCCCTAAAATTATTTTTCAAAAATGTAGCTACCTTTTATACTAAGTGTAGGTAGCTCTTTGACTGTCATTAATGTAGAGAATGTAGAACTGTTACTTGTAATCCCTTACCAGCATATATTAATTCTGGGTATTTTTTTTTTTGAATTGTTAAGGATCTTACAACCAGGTAGGGTGACTTTCGAAAAAAAATAGGTTCTTGTCATAGGCTGAGATTCTGAAAGAAATATAAGGAAATAGATCTCTTTGTATCTTTATAAATGTCAGATTACCGATTCTATAATCTACTTTTGGTCATGATCGGCTTAATTGAATGGAAACCGAAGTTAAAAGAGGAAAGGGACACAAATTTGCATGTATATTTTTAGCATGTATCTTTGTCTTTTACTCTTTAAAACATTTTTTCCTTTTCTAGCAGAAACAGAAAAACATCTATTACAAAATACCCTCTCGAAAGAGATAAGGATCTCTTCCTTTTCTCTATTCCTATTTTCCTTTTCCTTACGATCATTACAGAATATCAGCCATAATTACATATCAAAATTGTTAAAACCAACAAAAAATCAAAATATTGGTAAATGTTTAAATTTAAAATATTATATTTTTTATCATTTGGGTAATACTTATGGATAATATACAAGCTGTCCAGTAACTCAACCAATAAACTTCAAGGAGTGGTTCTACAATAAAAAATAAAAACTTTATATGAACAGATGTTCTAAATGTCTTAGTTTTTGAACTACAGGGTGGTAAAAATTTAAAGGAATTTTAAATATTCAATTTTATACCTATTAAGATATTTTTAAAAAATTTGGGAAACGTCTTCAATGCAAATTAATTTAGCTGTATTTGTATCAGAAATAAAGGTATGTGCTTAGAAAACGTTTCATTTGTATTTAACACCAAACCTAATAACTATATACACCAAATCTATCGTTTTTAAACTAAGAAGAATAACCGAGAAAAACTAAATTAAACATAATAATCTCTAAAAAGACAATGTCCCTGACATAAAGGGTGTCCATTAAATCTACCGACAAACTTTAGGGGATGATTTTGTAATAAAAAGTAACAAAAGTTTATATGTTCCAAAAGAAAGCTTTTTAAATTTGAAATAATTTAAATAAAAAAATAATAGGATTTCCGTTTAGTTTTAGACAAATTTGATCTTGTGACTTTTTCTACTAAATGGACAGTTATTGCTATCTAAATCTACAGGATTAAGTGTAGGGTAGAGTAAGCATTAATAGTAAAAAAGCCACAAGCGTCATACAAATAAGTACGGTAATCAACTATTTCTGTCTAAACGCGTCGTTTAAATAGTGTGCGAGCAACAAAAGGAGAAATAATTGAAAGAGAGACAGAACTGATGCCCGCGTGGCTTTTTGCTATTGATGTTGACTCTAGACATGTTAAGAGTACAGCTTATCCCCTTAGTTTGCTTTACCAACCATTATACAAAATAAAAGTTGCATCACTGCTGTATGACCTATTTTTTTTTTTAATAGTTTATGCTCTAAATAAAATAAATTGGAAGAATTATATTAATTATTCTAGGACTAGATAAATGAAGATGCCAAGAAATGGTTAGTTCTGGTTAGTATGTATTTACGCAAAAACCGTAACCGTAAAAAATATATTTACCCTTAACTCCTCATAGACGACACTGGTAAAAACTTGTTTTTTTATGTTGAATGTGTGAACATTTTTTAAATTTAAATAAAAATCACTTAGCCTTTAATTTAACTTTAGCACCCTTTTCGTCAGTGGCGGCTCGCGGGTCTAAAAAAGGTGTAATGCAGGAAGGGAAGAAAGCGCATTCACCATTTTAGCAAAATTGAAAATACTCAACTATCAAAAGTCTAGTAAAAAGTCTTAATATCTAAACTTACCTAAATTTTATACACCAAATCAATCTTTCTATCTTTTAATGCAGCAAATTTTTTAATTATATCTTCATAAAATGGTTGAGTTTCTATTAGTTCCTGTAGAATCTCCTTTTGAATTAAAATATTGGCCAAAGATAAAAGTCTATCTTGGGACACAGTGTTTCTTAAGAAAGTTTTTAAACGCTTAAGACAAGAAAAACTCCATTCCACTGACACGCTTGTCGACGGTATCGTTAAAATTAGCGAAAAAAGTTTATACGCCTCGGTAAAAATGTCTTTATTAGCGCCAACTTGTTCCACTAACTGCTGCAATGAAATATTTCTATAACTTTCATCAGCAAATATTAGGCCAAGTTTATTTTTGAGCCGCTGATTTTTGGAAATGATTCGGCATATATCTCCAATAAATTTTGAAAAGAATCAGTGGAAAAAGTTTGTTTATACTGGACAAACTTCGCAGTCTCAACAAGACAAAGGAATTGTAGTTTGTAACAATCTTCGAATCTTATCTCTATCCATTTCCATTGAAATATGATCTAGTATTTCATAGAGAAGTGCTCTGTACTATCGTTTAATTTCTTCCTGTGAAAAATCACTGTCGCAAATAATACTCAAACGAAAACAATCGAAATAATACGTGAAAAACAACGAAACGACCAAAACCTATACTATCTTTTTAAGGCTAGCGATTTACCAAGCAATACACCTGATACTCCCACCCGCGATTCTGGCCGCCGGCAAGTATAGCGTTGTCATGGCAACGGAGCGTCAAAGCGTAAACAAAACCCCGCATGAGCTGTATACTTCGGTCCGTTTTATATTTGCAATACACTTGCTGATCGCGGAATGCGATTTCGCGTTGCCGAAAGCGGAGGAAAGCGACTCGCGCCAGCGGTTAATTTATATACTAGATTTTTCTAGCGAATTTTACAAATAAGGAATAGAAATAAGAAAAATGAATTGAACAATAGTATAATAGTTTTTTTATGTTTTATTATTTATTTTTGGTGAAGTGGCACTACACTTACTACACCTGAATAGTCCTGCTTTGCTTAGTGTTTTTGGTAAATTTTTAAGGTACTAATAGGAAAATTCTACATGTGAATCCAACCTCCCGTCGTTAATACCAAAAGTCACTAAATCGATGCACACGGAGAAAATCTTCATGTTTGGGTAATGGGTTAAAGAAATAAAACTACATTTGGACCACACTTAATGGACGGCACTGTCTAATCGGAATTTTGCGAATAACGGCAAATATCTAACTTATATTTACTTATAAGCGAGACAATTTTACTTTATATTTGAAACATGGACATCTGGACTAAAACGGTCGATTCGCGTGGGCAGTAAAATTAATTTCTTTACAGAAAGATAATTCAGCCTAAGTAAGCTAAATGGCGGATTTAAAACTTAGTAGCCTTATTTAAATCGAAGATAAGTTTTTCAGATATCTCGGCGACTAATGAATTAATGCCAAAAGTAGGAACCAGTAAATCTGTTTCGTTTTCCTGAAAATTTATAATTAAAATTCATTTCCATGCTTTGCCGAAATAAAGGTAAAACGAGAAGAGACGTTTAAATAAATATTTTAAAATTTTTAATCTAAATGTGGTGAAAATTATCCTTATGAATAAAAACATATTTTTTGTTTTATCTTAAAAATCTAATATAAAAAATTGGCCCAACAATTATACAGTGTGGACGTAAATAGTCCCCCTTTGCTTTTGTACCCATAATTTTTACTTTAATAAATTTGGGTAGGACAAATGGAAACATATAAACTACTTTTTGACGTAAAAATGATAGTTGCAACAGTCAATATGGCGGATGAGCGCCATCTTGGAAAAAAAATTAAATAAAAAGAGGGTATTGTGGCATATCGTTTTAAAGCTTTTGACGAGTACTTTATAACCCCCGAATATATAGTCAATATATTTACCAATTACAAAATGGTGGTACTTTAAAAATTACCTAAATTTCCAATTTGGATGGTCATATTTCCGAAACTAATAAAGTGACATGTACTTAATAGGGTATTTTCCTAAACTCCTCTTAAATATCTTTTCAGTGGTAATACTGATATTAATATAGAAGGTAAATAAAAGAAGCTTGTTTATTTAATAAAGCACCCTGTATATTTATTTACCATTAAAAGGATCTTTAAAATAGCTTTAACAAAATACTATATTAACTACATCTAACTTTAATAATTTCTAAAATATGGCCATCCTAAACAGAAATTTAGGTAATTTTTAAAGTACCGCCATTTTGTAATAGGTGAATATATTGACGTTATATTCTAGAGTTATAAGGTACTGGGAGCTTTTAAATAATATGCTGCACGACCCTTCCCTTTAATTTAATTTGTTTTTCTAAGATGGCGGCCATCCGCAGCTATCATTTTTACGTCAAAAAGTAGTTTACCTATATTCTTCCATTAGCCATATCCAAATAAAACATTAAGGGTACAAAAGTTATCATGGGAATACTATTTACGTCCACACTGTATTTTCAATAATTATGTAGCCCTAAACCACAGGGTGTTTCTTAAATACATGCTAATATTTAAAAAGGTGATTCTTGGCCTCAAAAAAAATCATATGAACATATGCCCTAAACGTCTTAACTTTTGAGATACAAGGTGTAAACATTTTCAAAAAACACCTATTTTAATAAAAACTGTTATACTGTATATAGACCTTATTTAAATAGGTATTTATTATTTTTTTACATAAGTGCTAATAAAAAATTATAAAACCAAATTTTTAAAAGAAAAAGATCCCGCAATGCTTCTTATTATTAAAATATGTAATTAATTGAATTTTTTTCTCTTAAACTAAATAAGATATGGAAAAAATTAGGAGACATACCAGTTGTATTTTGTTTTGCTTAATCTAAAAAAAAGCACAAATATTTTACACAGTCAGAGGCGTACCGTTTTTGTTAGATTTATTCCTTCAGTTGCCTCTCGAGACGCCACTGGACTTATTAAATGTAATTAAATTATTTATTAATTATCCCCTTAATGCCATTAATAATATTGCCAAATTAAAACAATATTGGATAAAGGATAGTTAGGATATTTAAAAAATGTTTTTTTTTTTGAAAATTTTAACACTCTGCATCTCAAAAGTTAAGACGATTTGGACATATGTCCATTGGAAGTTTTTTCTTGAAATGACTTTAAAAATCACTCCCTTAAATATTATATTTTTAAAAAACACCCTGTATAGCAGTGTTTATCAACTAAAAAAGGGTAATGCACTCTCTTGCGGCGCGCTTAAAAGCGGCTTTCAAACAGTGCCGGCAAGGTCGAGCCACCGTGTACCATGCGAAGCGAAGGACTGCACAGTATAGAAAAGGATAGCAGACTTTGTTTTGGCCAGCAAGTGGTCGGAGGAAAACCGAGGTAGGAGAGACCTGATCGGAGCCGCGTCGTCGAGTACTATCCCGGTTATTTAACTACTATTAACTATTCTTAGTTGATAAACTCTAACTATAGTTTTTAATAATTGAAATCTAAATCAAGAAACACGTTGTGCAACACGGTCAATTAGCTGATAAAAATAGGTATCCAGATCCAATTCGACAAAAAATATTTACAGAAATTGCACGATTTTTGGTTTGTGGTTTATCTAAAAACAAGCACTTTTGAACACAGGGTATTAAATTTTGACCACGGATTCAGATTCAGCGACCCCAAAAACACATAGATACCATGCTCTACTCTTTCGGATCTTCAACATTTTTTTTTTTTTTTGTAAAACTGTGTAATTCATACAAAAATATTTAAAAAATACGAAACTAACTGAAACAACCTCAAGCAAAAAATGACAAACAAATCTCATAATAAACTAAAAAGTGCCTTAAATTTCTTTTTTCTAAAACACACTGTAAATTTCTTTAGAAAAATAAACAACTACAAATACAAACTAAAAGGTATACGTAAAAAAAAAACAAAAAGTTAATAAAAAATAGGAAACTCCTCCCTACTTTTTATTAAAGTTAAACACTGTTACCAACTCTTTAAAACTAATAGTAGAAAAATCCTTAAACTAACTGTCTAAAAAATTTGAAATTACTCCCTACTATTTATTAAAGTTAAGCACTGTTACCAACCCTCAAAAACTAATAGCAATAAATCTAATGTCCCCAAATGTACGTGCCAGAAATATTTCAGGCAGGCAAGATTTATCTCAAAACATTCCTTCGCTGTTTTTGTTTCGCAAATCGCACCTCATTTGTCACTCAAAATTATAAGCCGCACTAATATAAATTTCTTCCGTCTTTAATTTTGATGATGTTTTGACATTAGCGTACTTCAAATAAATTAAACTCATTTTAACAATTAACAAATTAAAATGTATTTCAATATTTTAAAAATTAGGCAGTTATAGAGACTAGGAACACCTAAAGGAACATTTTTCTTGACTAGTACTGAACCTATTTTTCAAAAATAAAAACCGTTAAAAATAAAAGCCCTATTCATTTGAAATTTTTGTCGTTATCCTGGTGAAGGAAAGGAAATACGCTCAATAAGTAAATTTTAACCTAATAGCCGAGTCAATGAAGCTGTAAAACAGACATTCGTAGAAAGTCCTCAATAACACAGCTCCGATTTTGATCATTTTTGTTCCTATTATTTTCTTTTTATTTGTCTATATTATTCAAAATCAGAAACCATCCACAAAAGCCCCATTTTTTCTTAACAACTTCTTTTTAATTCATTTCAATATCTGTATTTTTAAAGAAAAAGCACTGGTTTAAAGCAAACAATGCAATATCGCTTTATTAGCAAGAATTTGTTTTTAAAAATATTGCATGGCTGTTATGGCAAAAGAAATAGAAGTTTCCATGGCACCGTGGCATGTCTAAAAGATTGTTGTCAACGAATCAAAGATTTAATTTTGCTTCACTTTTTTCGTTTTTTAAGTTATTTTTTAAGTGAGTTTCGGGGCTATCGTGTAAGCGATACGTGGGTTTAAAAACAATGAGCCCAGAAGAACTGGCACAAGCCGTTGCTCTACGAGACGATGGTCGTCCGATTAAGTATATTGCAGAAAGGCTTGGCCATCCACGCAGTACGGTATTCGATGCGATACAAATGTTCAGACAAACTGGTTTTTATTCAAGTAAACCTGGTTATGGTCCTTATAAGCCATTTATAGGAGAACATTTTATCTAAAGCAATATTTAATTGACGTTCACGTTTATGTATTAGACTGGCCCCCAAGAAATCCAGACCTTAACCCTATTGAGTACTTGTGGGATACACTGGAAAAAGAGTTAGGCTAAACTACGGCAAGTTTCAAACTTTGACAGCATTAGAAGAAGCACTGACAAACGAGTGGCAACAAATACCCAAAGATGCGATTGCTTTTTTAATTGAATCTATGCCCGAAAGATTCATTAATAAATCCCAATATCGCCATTATCCATATTATTTATTAATTTTGTTGCTAATAAAGCATTATTGCGTAATTTTCTTTAAACCAGTGCTTTTTCTTTAGGAATACAGATATCGAAATGAATCTAAAAGCAAGTTGTTAGGAAAAGATGGGGCTTTAAAATGCAGTAAAAAGAATTATTATTCGGTTGTAATTTTTTTCCACAGGGTGTTTAGAAGTTTAGAGTAAAATTTACCTTTTTATTAAACCCTGTATAACAACCAACCCGTTTAAAATTTTTGTATCTTTAATATTAAAAATGATAACCATAAAAGAGCCTAAAACTTGGCAGAAAATTATCAAAATCGATTCCATGCTGAGAAAGGTATTAAGGATTTAATTTGAATCAAATTTTCGTGGTCATAATTATTTGTATTTTTTAAATTATATACAGAGTGTTTCTAAACAAATGCAAAAAAATTATAAGGTGATTTTCCAAAAAAATAGGGAAAAACTTTTTATAAACCTATGTCCTAAACGTCTTAGTTTTTGAACTAACCAGAACTACGGAGTATGAAACTTTTATAAAAATATTGTTTTTTTATAATAACTTTTATACCCATTTGAATATTCTTATAAAATTTGGGAGACGCACCCTTTGCACCAGAAGACATTTTTTGACATACAAGAATGTGTATAAAAGTTTTTATAAAAAAACAATATTTTTATAGAAAATGTAATACTTAAGTAGTATTAAAAACAAAGACGTTTAGGACATATGTTTACATATCGTAAAAAAGAATATTATTTCGGATAATTGCTATGTTTAAACAAATTTGGATATTTGACTTTTTAATTTGTTGTATGGTTTTTGCGTAAAAACATAAAAATTATTTCGCGGCATGGTCAAATCGCTATTTATTTAGTATATTATTATGGTAGTCATGTTAGGAGTACTCAGTTTGCATCACCAAGTATTATATAAATAAAAAGTTAAAGCATTGATGTATTGACCAATCTTTCGCGTAGGAAATTAATTTTGATTTAAATAATATCTAAAGAAGGTAATATTATTTACTGTAAAGTTAGATATTAGCGATATTAAATGACTATACCAAGATGTGTTTTGTATTTATTTACTCGAAAACCGTACGTTAAATAAAAAAAATAATAAAGAAAATAATTTTTTAAATAGTATATATTTTTATTTTAGGAAGACTCAGTGGCGTACAATTTTTTTCTAAAAAATATTTATTGTATATGCCTCACACAAGACATTGATAAGAAATATTTTTTTATAGTTTAAAGAATTTCTTTGAATGCTCAGAAGACCTCACTAATTTTTTTTTAATATCTAAACTGGTATAGAAGTTATGATAAAAACACATTTTTTTAACTTTTAACACCCTATAGTTCTAAAAATAGGACTTTTAGGACGTGTGTTCATATAAATATTTTTTCTTATTTTTTGATGAAGAATCACTCCTTAAAGTTTTTGTCGAGAGGGTTTTTGCACACCCTGACTAAAACTATATCGGCCACTAAACCAACAACAAAGAATGTACGATGAATCATACAATTCGAAATGTTAAGATGCTGTTAGACATAACACATAACTAGACAGACAGTCTAACAGTTAGACTGTCTCTTTTTCTTTTGTTTAAACAATACATATAATTATTTACCCCCTCTAAGAGGTTTCTGATTTTAAAAAGTTAAAAAAAAACAAGAAGTTGAAATTTTTTCATTAAAATCGAAGCTGTTATTGAGAACTTTTATTAAAAAGTCGTTATTGACTCGACTAAAAATATGTCCTCTTAAAAATCAAACTTATGATATTTTAGATTTTTTTATACATAAGTGTACGAGTAACGGAATTATAGGGAATAGTAAGTTTTAATTGGAATGCACTGTTGGTTTATATATTTTTTTATTAATAGATGTTATTTATTTGGGTACACGCCATTAAATGTCAAACGACTTTCAGAATATCCTAAAAATAAAGCTAAAATTTTATAATTTTAAAACCTAAATAAAAGTTAATTTTTAAATTTTTATTTTTATTTAATTTTATCTTGACAATATAATATTATATTATATAATAACATTATTTTAAAACCTATGTGGCTTACTTCCTTTTAAATGTTTATTAATATTTCAAGTGGCATCTGTCACGTGATCAAATAATCAGGATCACTTACAGGTGAATGAAGGAAACAAAACAAAAACATAATACGATTCGAATAATGTCCGTTCTCATTACAAATTCCCAACGTTGTCTCCTATTCGACTGGCTTTATCAGGGGCGGTCATAAGGGGGCCATGGCCCCCTCCTTTCATGCCACATTGTATGTAAACGAATAATTTTTTTACCTAAGCACACCTAATTGCAAATATGGGCATTAAATGATGATATGCCCCCCTCGGAAAGTTAATATGACCGCTCCTGGTCATAAGGCGGGGGCCATGGGGGATTGTATTTCATACATATTGTATAGGCATTTTGGGCATTAAATGAGGATATGGCCCCTCCCCCAGGGCTGGTTCGAGGGTAATGAGATGAAATTGAAAAGTAAGGACCTTTGGTCTTCCCACTCAGGAAGTCGATATAAGAGCTTCTGAGTTTTATAGTCTAAACTTATAAAAGGCAAAAGTTTTCCCCATTAAACGATTTCTTTTTACTTACTCTGTTCAATGCTAAAAATATTTCAGAAACTGCCATTTAAAATTATCTTTTCTTACAAAAAAATAAAAATACATGTCCAAATAAATTGGGGTCATAAATGTATTTATGGATTAGTGATTTGTAACATACCACGTTGCCTTGAAGGTTAGGTAAATTGTGTATAATTTGGCAACACCGCGTGGATGTCTAGAAAAGGGTATAATAATTACGTTTTGCAAGAATTTTCCCCAAAATTTCTGTTTACTGGTAATTCCATTAAGTCAGACCCCATCAATACTCTGTATGTCATAACATCCCTTAACCATCAAATATAAAGTTATTATATTCATGAATGGAATCCCAAAGTTCCCAACATG
Organism: Listronotus bonariensis; assembly: GCA_014170235.1. Taxonomy (NCBI): domain Eukaryota; kingdom Metazoa; phylum Arthropoda; class Insecta; order Coleoptera; family Curculionidae; genus Listronotus; species Listronotus bonariensis. The sequence goes on from JACEGR010001514.1 coordinate 99,949, forward strand.
GCCTTTTGATTACATTGGGGGCAGGTGCGATGCTGGTTCAATTAACCGCAGATGGGCTAATTCCATGCAGAATAGTAAAAGTTAAGGAAAATTGTGAAATAATTAAGACCGTGTATACTATTTTATTTAAAAAGAGACATGTTCACGGATAGAATTTACAATTTAGCCCAAAATTGTAATTTTATACTCCATAAAAAACCTTGCCCATGTTTACCTCCTTTAATTTAGTAACGCGGTTTTACAAGACTTGCAAAATAAAAACTCGTTCGAGATGTTCGATTTTTCTTAATTATTTTGTATATTCTCTTGCAGGTTCAGGTTCAAGTGACTTATTCAGATACAAACACGGAGACCAAAGACGATATGTTCTGATTCATCATAATTCCTAATTTTTTTTTATCGGGTGACACAGGATGTTGTTACCCCCCAACTTTCTTTGTAGTTTATAAGAGAGAATAATAAAAATTTTACAGTATTAATATAGCATAAATTAACTTGTGGCGACCAGAGAAGATTTTTAAAGAAAATTAAGTACCGCCATTATTTCTTTAAATATATTTTTTTGCTAAGTAGGCTGTAAAAATAAAAGAAAGACCCATTTTACTTTTACAGGTAGTGACATATTCCGTTTTCTTTAATAAATAACTTAAATTTTGTAATTTCAGCTTTTAATGTAATTATTGGTAAAAAATTCAAAATTTAATAAACATTTTTAATGGAAACACCCTTAGACTATTCACAACAGACCAAACATTACCTGTTAATTATAATTTTTCGTTTTATAACGTGGATATATAAAAAATTAATAAAATATAGAATAAATACTGGATAGGTAGCTTAATTTAAAAGATTGTATTACTAAAAACGTATATTCCTAATTTTTGGACGCCGATTTTATTTTGCTTGCTAGTTTATGGCTTTTTGTGCTTGCAATGTAAAATATGATGCCTATATATTATAATTTAAAACCAAGAAATTTTAGTTAGTAACTAACTAGACATGGTAAGTTCAGAATATTTTAAATAATAGATTGAAAATCATGATCTTTTATTTCAAATTATTATGGTATTAAAAGTATTCCAATCTATTAATCATACAAAATAATATGCATTCGTTTAAAAAGAATTGATGTTTTAACCAACCTTTACATTCGGTTGCGCATTCGCCATTCTACACATACTTTACTTATAAATGAACTGACTGATTATGATAATACCCGATTTGCACTAACTAGTTCGAGATTTATAAAAGTCAAAGCACACTAGGCGCTCAGGTCTCCGTATGCTGAAGGACCGATCAAATATCTTACATGGTATTTAAATATCTTTTAAGGTAATTCTTTTAAAATGCATGTAAATTATTTGATTAGTCCGTGAGAGTACCGAGACCTAAGCGCCTAGTGTGCTTTAACCTTTAGCGAACAAGCATTCAATTTTTTTTATGATTACTGGACACAAACATTCTTTACTTTCATTACATTTATGAGAAAATTATTTTAAAAATTGTTTATGCTCACCTAATTTGCCATTTTAGATTTTGGGTAATATTTGTGATATGCTCTTTGTTTTTGATTAAATTTAAGCATTTACAAAACAACACAAAGGTTATTTCGAGTAGACTAAAAACCACTTACAAAGGTGCCACAAGCGTCATACAAATAAAGACGGCAATCAACTATCGCTGTCTAAACGCGTCGTTTACAACGTGTGCGAGCAACAAAAAAGAGAATAATGGATAGTGAGACAAAATTGGTGACGCCGTGGCATCTTCTCAACTGGCGAGAACTTTACAATATAGCGATAAGCGAAAGATACCACTTTTAATACTAGTACAATTTTTTTTTGTTTAGAAGTTTCATTATTTAAAAAATTTTTGTTTAATTTTAAAAGCTATAGATTTAAGGTAGGAAAAGCTTGATTTTCTTAAATTTAAGACTAAGACCAAAATAAGAAAGATAAGTAATTTTAAAATGTCTCTTATTGCAATTTTTCATTTATTGCAGAAAGTAAAAAAACAACTTGTTATTGAAATAATATTATTTTTAACAAAAAAGTAACGATAATTATTTCATGAAGAGGTTTTTAGTAAATAAATAACACTTAAATATATATATAGTTTTATTTGCTTTTGAGTAAACATAAGAAATACACGAATATACATGACAACTAACGTAAGAACAATGTGGGACAGATTCATTACCATGTTTATATGCCGGCATTTTTTGTCTAATGTCTTCCTGTTAGTGTACTACACGCCTTAGACCGTCTTCTTTTTACGTATTGCCTATAAACCTTTTGAATTGGCTAAACGTGTATAAAAGTTGTCAATATTTATATTGTCAAATAAATAAATCCTACAGTTAAAACTACACACTAAACATGTATAAAAACACAATCAAAACCACAAAAAAACAACAGAATCTCCTATTTATATAGCATCCACTATATTAATATTATTTCTCTAGCCACATTTATTTAATCAATAATTTAGTATATTTTGGTGAATGTTCGTGTGTATGTATGTAAATCAGGAATTAAAAAGATAGAATGAGGATTATTTAAATAACCACTTATGTATTACATTTGCTTAAAGGCAGTTTTACAAATAATATTAGATCATTTAATTTAAGATTAATTTTTAAAAAGAAAATTGCACTAATATTGTAGTTATGTATATGAAATAATTTAAAACATATTATCATGTATCTCATAAAGAAATAAATACTAACAGACTACGCCAACAACGATGCGACGCCAATGAATTGCAAAACAAACATATGTTTACTTGCTTGTGAAATGACACATTGGGGTTTAAAAAGTCTATTTTTTTGCATACTTGGCTTTTACGAACCCTATTGTCGGTAATATTGTCCAATAATTTACACAAAAACACTATAAGACACATGAAAAACTGAGAAAATCACCAAAACAACTATTTCTCACAAGGCAACGCTGCAAGTAATAGCGCATGAGAAGTGATAAAATGCTACGCGACTAGCCAATCCGAGCCCGCTTGGAGGCTATGGCCCGTAGCAACGTTGTCGGGTTGTTTAGTCAATTTTCCGTGATTCAAAACAAAAAGAAAAACCTGTAAATAATTAAATATAATGATAATTTAATATGAACATAATAATAACTATATAATTCTGATATCAAAATCACCTTAAAGTTTAGACGATATTCTTATAAGGTATTACCAGTAAAAATTGTATTAACAAATAAATGCAAGCATGGCAAAAGCCAAGACTTTTAGTATAAAATAGCAAAAGTGGCACTAGCGCTTGCCCTATGACTTAAGCAAAATTATCTTGAAACCAAATAGTCCAGTCAAATCGGAGAAAATTTTAATGTCTGATCGTAATCAAATGTAAACAAGTTTCGTCTCCTGTAAAGGATAAAAGGGCATTGGAAACACCCCTACCTTATTTTATTTTTTAAATTCTACAATAAAATATCTTTCTAAAGATATATCACAAGATATGGTTTATTTTCAAGATGGCGGCCATAAACCAACTATTGACGACATCCAAATAACGGAATTCTTTAATAAATGATCTATGGCCGCCATCTTAAAAATAAAAAATATGTTGTAATACGTCATCAGAATTTTTCGAAAAAAATTATTCTTCATAAAAATTTTTGATTGCAAAAATATTATTTACACTGAAAAATATGTAAATTTTGTATACCGGGTTCGCAAAAACTCGAAGAACATGATTTTTCTCCAAGAGTAAACTACCTTCATTTTTTTATATTAAGGCAAAATGTCTTTTAGAAAATTTATTTAGAATAGCATTTTAAATGACCTTATTAATGTTACGGGGATATCAAAAAGTTTCATGAAACTGATTTGGGAGTCAAAAATTAATTATTTTAATTTTTTTATTAGAAAATGACCTAAAAACTTTTATGATTTGCTTTCAAACACCTGCTTTCTTTAAATTCCTACACAACACAGTTTTTCACGTGTAAACAAATGTGATTAACGCGTTTTTGCCAAATTATGGAGTTTAAAAATAGTATTGTTTTTTATCAACTACACACTTTATTCTATATACATTTTCCTAATGACATTTTCAGGACCCTTTCTGGCGGAATTGCCGCAGGTGCACTTGCACGGGGCGGCACAAATTATGGAGTGGCATTTTGGCAAATAAAGGCCTTATTTAAGGGACTTTGCAAATATTTGCACCAGTTGGTGGGGGCGGCATTGAAAAAGTGGGGACCTTTTTTATATTTACTTTTCAAAAATCTGTACTATAAATAAATACAGCCAAAAATTCCTTTTTCAGTAGTTGTGCACGGGGTGACAGAAAACCCAGGAACGGCACTGGCCATTTTGCTTTAAAATGGAATATAAAGGTAGTTTACTCTTGGATAAAAAAATTTTTTTATTTCTTGCGAACCCTGTATACAAAATCAACGTTTTCTCTACGTGTATAATATTATTAATTAATAAGAAAATTTATATGAAGAATTTTGGTCCATTTGTCTTCTTGTAAACCCCATCCGTGGACATTATGTATTTTTTATTTATTTTTTAATCATTGGTTATTGTTTACGAAACTGATATATTTAATGATTTTTAATTTAATGCAAATGGTATTTAAATAAAACATTTGTTTCAATTGGCAGAAACACGGAGTGTATAGACGCACTAAATGTAATGCAAACTACATAGTCTCACTCTGTATAAATGTAATAAAAAACACCTAATAGGTATAATTAAATAAGATCTTTTTAACAATAAAGTTGTATGTATCCAATTTATCAATTTTTTTCCCAATAATAAAAACTGTGTGTCATTCTTTCCTCAATTATGAAAAGTATTTTTTATTAAACTAAAAGCTTTTATATTTTTAGTTCCAAGAAGGCTTCTTTAATTTAACTTTTAAAAAACCATCAGAGTTGTAGAAATAAAAAAAAATCATATGAACACTTAATTATCCTACATTTTTTTTTAAATATGGCTTCACCATTGAAAGCATATAAGAAAATAAAGTTTGTAGAATACATAAGTTAACTAAATAAGTAGACAATAATTATTGTACTTTTTGGGTAAACTATTAGTTAAATTAAACAAAAATTAATACCTACGGCTACTGTTTAAAAACTGGATAAAAAAAACAATCTTAAGAACGTTACGTCGTCTTTCCTAAAAAGTTTCTCGAGTGGTAAAAATGTTTTAATAATATTAATTTTAAAAACAGATTCATATCAGAATAAGGTATATTTATTTTACAATCATAGATAAATTATAGCATTCTACCGTCTAATGCCTGTTAGTCACTTGAATAATTTTGATATAATTTTATCCTCCTAAATAACAGCTCTCCTTATATGCTTGGTAAATAATATAATACATTTTGTATTTGATACTACAAAAAATAGATTCTTTTAATTTATTGATTATTTTATTTTAGAGATGGTTAAATAATAAAGTTAAAAATTATCTATTTTTTATTAATGAAAACGGTTTTTAGACTTTTTAAGTTGTAAATTCTTGTTCTTCAACTTCAAAACAAGCCAATAGAGGCATAAAAAAGTAAGTTATTCTTTTACTTATAAGGGACTTGAATAATTTTTGAAGTTCGACATTACTTCTACTAAAAGTTTATAGGTAATCTTTTTATTTTTTTGTGTTTTATTATACAATCTGGTTTTTTTTCAGTTTAATAATAATTTGCTTGTCTTTAATTTAATTGATTATTTTTTATTAGGAATATTTTATAACACTTGATTTAAAGTGTTGGCTGTTATAAAGGTCATCGTATAAATACTGTGATGCCTGTCAAAAACGTTTATTTATAGAAGCCTCTTAAAATCAAATAAGGCTTAGAATATTATGAGTATACTTAAAAGAATGCAAAAAAATTATTTGTGTGTCATATTCAGTTCAGTTATATCGTTCGTTGTGTTAAGACATATTTTCGATTCCTCCGTTATTTTAGTAGGCTTTGCGAAAATACAGTTGATGTTTATCTGATTTTTTCATCAGGTTCTTTTACTACTAGTAGTTCTATTCTAGGTTGGCTGGTTTGTAGAAATTTAATTTTTTAAATACAAAAATATGATTTCTAAATGCAATAAGTGTGATAAAAATATTAATCGCAAATATCCCGGAATAAAATGCAGTGGGCTTTGTGAGCATTCTTATTATACAAATAAGATATGCTGTGAACTCGATCGTGACGGCGCGGCGCAGAGACTTTTCAAACTTTACCTGGCGCTAGGTGGGCATGTGACACGTGCCGCCTGAATCTGAGCAGTAACCGTGGTGCAACTAATAGTCGCATTTTAAATGAACTTAAGCTTCTTCGGACTCTGTAAGTTTTTGTAGCGACAAAGTGTCGGATTTTGAGTTGATGAGGAATTTTACTGACTGCATGAAACGAACTGAAAAACTAATATCAGAAAATAAAAAATTAAAGTCGGAAATTTCATCCCTTAAAGATCAGGTTAACAGTATGGATCAAATGGCTAGAGCAAACAATCTGGAAATTTCAGGAATTTCTGAGACACCAAATGAAAATCTTATCAACGTCGTGACAGATGTGGCTTCATTTGTTGGCATTAAGATTGACAACTCAGTGATTGATTCTGTCCATCGAGTGCCTACTCGAAATGGCGAAAATCAGCCAAAACATGTAGTTCTACGAACAACAACAAAACGACTGAGGGATGAAATGATTTCTGCAGCAAAAAACAAGGCTCGTGAACATTCAAAACGAGGACTCTTTATGCCTGGTTTTATTCAACATAACTAGCTTAATGAACATCTTTACACCACAAAACAAGGGTTTATTTAAAGATAGCCGTTTGGTCGGCAAACAAAAAGGGTTCGAATTCGTATGGGTTCGGGGAGGACATATTTTTGTTCGTAAGGACGATCGTTCTCGGATTATCCTGATCTCTAATAGCGATGACCTCAAAAAACTAACTTAACAGATTTTACATCTGCGTTTATGCTGTTTTTTGATAATTTCTTTTCTACATGGATTAAATTGTAACTTAATATAAATTGTAAATAGTGGTTACTGTTCTGGGACACAAGTTTTGTTTGTAACCCAAAGAAAATAAATAAATAAATAAATAAATAAATAAATAAATAAATAAATAAATAAATAAATAAATAAATAAATAAATAAATAAATAAATAAATAAATAAATAAATAAATAAATAAATAAATAAATAAATAAATAAATAAATAAATAAATAAATAAATAAATAAATAAATAAATAAATAAATAAATAAATAAATAAATAAATAACTTTTTTTTTTAATTTAATCTATTTTTAAAATATTTTTGCTTTGGATAAAAACTACTAATTTCCAATATGTGATTTTACATCCAAAATTCAATATTGGTGTGGGTCGAAAGCATTGCTGGGCAACGTACTATTCTAGCCATGGTCGAAAATATCCTTTTCGGATGCTCATCTTTGTCTATGATTTAAATAATCACTAATAACGTTTGTCAAAGTTAATCAAAAATACCTGACACTGTAATAATATAGTTAGGTATTATGCAGAGTTCAAATAATTAAGATGTTTATATTTAACAAACAAGAAATAGTTATTTATTATACAAGAGAAAAAATTTCTGGATTTTATCTCGGGGTTGTGTTGTTTTCCGACGCAAAACGAAGGGAGGCAAAAAACCAAGAGCTAAAATTTTAAATCTCTTGTATAATAAACTATTTTTTGTTTCGGGAAAAACGACAATTTCATGTTGAAAACACATATTATAACAGTATACAGGGTGTCCCACGTAGAACTGCCGCGATCGATTTCTCAACGCTCTGGAAAATTTTGAAAATTTGTTAACATTATAAAGTCAATGGGGGACATATAACTAAAATATTTTGACAGCTCTACCACTTCCTGTTATACCGGAAGTTAATGTCAACTTCCTTATTTTTTTGAATGAAACACCCAATATAATAATAAATTTTTAGATTATACGTAAAATTATAAACATAATTTATTTATAATGTTCTATACCTAAGTCTAACCTTTTTTGACTTATTTAAAATTTTATGTCAAAAATGACGTTTGCAAACCATTACATAACCATCAATTTCTTCTAAACAAAAGCCTTTATTATGAGTCGGGGTTGCATTTCTCATAGAGAAAGAACTACTTTAGCAGACTGTATTTACTTTTTCACAATTAATAAAAACAGAGTGGTGAAAAATAATTGTTAAAAATTATTACGACAAAACCTTAAAAGTCATTTTTTTTTAATGGAAACCCCTATCTTCTTTTACCTTATTCTATAAAGCATTGTTGTCTATTCCAAAAATTTATAGTTTTCGAAATATTAGGAATTTAATATTTATCTATTTCAACAATGCGTGAGCTATGGATTTTGATTAAAAATTTGAAAATTAGTGTGGTTGTGTAGTAGTTATTTTAAATATAATAAAGTTAAAAGAATTTATAAATTTTAATTTCAAGAAAATGCACGTTTGTTGTAATGGAATAATTTAAAATAAATATCTACCTTTACTTAAGGGTATGTATATTCAAGAAAAAGGTATTAATTTTTTCCCGGGAAAAAATTGATTTTCGAAAAGAAGAAGAAAAGTGTTATTTTTTTCCGTCACGATACAAAAATATTATTTTATGCTACCTAAAACAAAAATAAAAGAATGATTTTGGAAATAGTATGTCCAACTCATAGGATAAACTTTTTCCGGATCTTTCGTGGTTGTTTCCTAGCCATTGTCTGAAAATAAATCACTTTTCCTTTATGTTACACAATATACTTTTTGGTATTTACCAAAAAAAATACATTAATAAGTAATACAGAAAATTTTTAGTAAAAAGAAAGCTAAAAATATGACTATGTTACCCTCGTTTCATATTCATATACCCAACTTTTCTCCTTATATAAAAAAGTAGATTCAATATTATTCTAAAATGTTTTAGCGATATTAACTCTAGCAAAGGTTCCGAACCTTTTGCACCCTCCCTTAATTTATACAGCAACCATAAACCACTAGCGACCTTTGAAATGTCCAAAGCTAATTTTAAAGGACAGTTTTAATTTTCTCTTTTAATTTTAGTCCGGTTACCCCTTGTTCCCTAGTGATTGTTCGCTTATTACAAAAATGATTCTTTTTTAGGTTTAAATTATATACCGAGTGACAACAAAATCACTATTAACTCTAATATTGTTTTAAATGATAATATATACCTGAATTTTGCTTGTGTTTTCAATATAAAATTTTAAACACATTAGAAACTACCACTAGTTAGTTCTCGAGAAAATGGCGATTGAAAATAGCCAAATGACTACAGATAATTTAGCTTTATGAAAAAGAAATGAATATCCATCAAAAAAATATAGAGATTAGGTAAACCCTTCCTTCCCCCAAATCTTCAAGTATTTAAGTCCCGTGTCAACAGACTTCTTCTTACCTTGCTTAAGACACCCATATTAATAATTTAAATCTATAGGTACGTTTACATCTGCCATTTGTTGCATGATATTTATAACAGACAGAAATTCTTGCTAATGTACACGACTAAAAAATTATGTCTGATATAAATTTTTGACCGATTACATTAGCCAGAATTTCTATCTGACATAAATATCATGTATAAATGTCAGATGTAAACGTACCTTAATGTTCTAATGTTGTCAATAATATTTTTTAAGTTACATTATGTATAAAGTTGATTTTCGTTAAAACCAAAAGTAACAAAATTATGACCCTAGCAAAAGACCCCTCGAAAAAGATAATGTTAACCTATTACATCTTTAATAGTCTCTTTTCTTTTTATCCCATATACTGGGTTAATAAAAAAGTAACGCAACTTTTAAATATCTTTTAAACCGCTAAAGCTGCATTTACCATATTTGGAATCTAAGATGTTTTGGATATTTGAATTAAATAGTGACATCGGCACTGTTGCCAGATTTTCCAGTTTTGTGCTACACATGCAACATGATTTTTATTTTTTGTTAATGATATGCCCCATTTATTTTTAATGCAACAAATTGCACGGATTAAATTTAGTAAGTCTCTAAATTTTCAAAAATCCGGTTAGTTCTGGTAAGCGAATGCTTTTGCAAATTGCGAGAGAGCACCTAGGGCAATAGTTCATAACTTTTTACGCAAAAATTTTTTGACTATTAAATAGCAAGAAATTAAAGTCGTTGTCATTTGCGGATTTATTACAAACTTTCGTAACCACGAAAATCGCGCTCGTGGCTGCTCCGGTTGTATCGGCAAGCGTCGATCTCCGGAGTTAAGCAATGAAGTGCGCGCCCATAACTTGGACGGGTGACCGGCGGCACACGGTGTTCTGCTCGGGGATGCGGACCGAGCAACAACCATCCAAGTTATGGAATGAATGGTGTGTGAATGGGAAGAAGTAGGGGTCAAGTTACAATAAGCCTTCAGGCTGCAGTGCACCACCTAGGGGGCGTTCGTCGGCCTGGGTGGGATGACCCCGAAAGGGTGAAAAAAAACACGAAAATGATTTTGGCGACTAAAATTGGAAGGTGGCCCAGTGCATTATTTATTGGTGCATAACATTAATGCGCTAAAGTTTGTGACTAATTAAGTTTATAAGAGAGCTTTAGTTTGAAATTATTTAAGACAAGAAAATTCAAATTAAATTCATTATCGAATTCTTTTGCAATTTTTACTCCGAGAAAGCGCATAGGCATCATTCTTAATAGCTCATAACTCTTTTACGCAAAATTTTTGGACTATTAAAATTTATTAAAAAGCTTTATTTAGAAGTATTAATTAGTAAAAATTTAAAGTCGAAGCCATTCGTGAATTTATTACAAATTTTCGTAACCACAAAACTTAATCTGTCGACTAAAAATACGAGGTCGCCAAGTGCATTATTTATTAGTGCATAACTTTAATGCGCCAAAATTTTGTCACTAATAAAATTTATAAGAAAGCTTTATTTAAAAATATTTATAATAGGAAAATTCAAATTTAAGCCATTTGCGATTTCTTTTGCAACTTTTACCCCAAGAAGGCGCATAGGCATGCTAATAGCTCGTAACTAGTTTACGCAAAATTTTTGGAAAATTTATAACCATGTATAAATATTATTTAGAAGTATTTAATAGTAAAAATTTAAAGTCAAAGCCATTCACGGATTTATTACAAATTTTTGTAACCACGAAACTAAACCTGACGACTAAAATTAGGAGGTGGCCCAGTGCAATATTTATTAGTTCATATCTTTATTGCGCAAAATTTTGTGACTATCAAAATTTATCAGAGAGCCTTACTTAGAAATATTTTTAAAGTAAAAAATTAAAATCTAAGCCATTTGCAAATGCTTTTCCAAATGTTTCCGCGAGAGAGCACTTAGGGATGCTCAATAGCTTATAACTCTTTACGCAAAATTTTTTGACTATTAAAATTTATAAGAGGGTTTTATTAGGAAGTATTTAATGGTAAGAAATTAAAGTCAAAGCCATTCGCGGATTTATTACAAATTTTGTAACCACGAAACTAAACTCGGCGACTAAAATTGGGAGGTGGCCCAGTGCAATATTTATTAGTTCAAAATTTTATTGCGCAAAATTTTGTGACTAAAAAATTTATTAAAAAGCTATATTTAGAAATAGTGTGAACACCTAGTATAAAAAAAGTATACATTTTGGGAATTTTGAAAATATACATTTTTGGGAATTTTAAAATAAGTATACATTTTAATTAGTTTACTTTAACATTGGGAAATTTGCTACATAAAAATATACGTGAGGTGTCAAGGTCTTAAAAGTATAAATTAAATAATTTTCTAGGTTGCTTTTATAATAATAAAATAAAAATATTAAACAAACTGGGTAGAGTAGAAATGCAAAACAAACACTGGAAAATTTGATACTTAAAGAAAAGACAAAGAAATTAAAAGGGATTTTTATTAGATAAGAAGTAGTTAGTGAAGTCAAGTACAAAGTTAAAGTTTTAGTTCAGCCTCCGTACGGGCTACCCCGAGTGGGGGTATGCCCGTACCAAATTAAGTTAGTTCAATAAGTTAAGTTAGTCCTAAAAAATGCAAAGTTAGTTTTGAAGGTTCACCGGTCTCATGGTCCATATGGTACATTGCCCTAGTGACGTAAAGTGGCCCTATTTATATGTATATTTCAAAATCTACGTCACATATGGTGGAGGCGCCCCTGTTCCCAGTGACCTTTGTGAAACGTCGGTTATGGTAAGCTGTGCCCGCCCCACTTCCAGTGCCCTTTGTGATGCGATAGGAAAAGTCGCTCATGGTACGCCCTTCCTACCCCTCAGTGTATTTGTGGAAGAAAATGCCATAAATATGGTAAAGGCGTCCCGTTCACCGAAGAAAAATGTGTGTGAAATGACGAAGATGGGGAAAAAATATGTTGCGTAGCGTAGCTGCAAGGAGGTAGCAGCGTAGCTACAAGGAAAGGAAGATAAGGTATATCTTCAGTTTTAAAATATGGCTAAATGGTGTTACCCAGAGGTGTTGAAGAAGAATATGAAATAGTTATTTGCGTTGAAGTTGTTGTTTTACGTCGTGAAGACGGAGTTTAGAAGCAGCATGAGGCTGCATTAGCACTGGAAGCCGCAGCTCTAGTATGGGGAAGAGCTCTGAAGTTATGGTCTTGAATGGTGTGGTACAAGACTATCTAGCGGCCCTGAGGAAGCTCAGGATATGGGGAAATTGGCATGAAGTTGCAGTAACCTGATGTGGAAGAAGAAAATGGGAATGAAAGGCAGATAATGGTACGTAAAGAAGTACGGGACAAATGGCCAATGGAACGCACCATCAAGGACATGGACAGGCAGGCAAGGTGGACGCAATTTTTTTATAAAGGCTAGTATAAGAAGAATGTGGAATATTAGGGTAATTTCTAAGTATAAATATAAAAAAAAATTATTTTCTTTTTATGTAAGAGATATTTTTTTGTTTTTAAACTATCCAATATATTTAAAAAAGAGCAAAAGATGAAATAGAAAAAAGTCACCTAATTAATAGTACATGTAAAACATAGTTAATTATTTTCTTTCCCACTGGTATATTAAATAAATCATTGAATTACTTTTTTAATGGTTCAACGTTTTGCCATAAATATGGTAAAGGCGTCCCGTTCCCCGAAGAAAAAATGTGTGTGAAATGACGATGAATTATTTTTTAGAAAAAAACTATTTACATTTTTTCTTGCATTTTTTTGAAAAAAATTAATTGGTTAAAAATAATTTTTTGAGCTTTAAAAAAAACAAAAGATTTAATAAAACGTTAAGATTATTTACAATAAATATAATTTATATAATAAGTAACATAATGTTAGGTTTTAAATTTTTGTAAGCTATATGGAACTATCGTTTTTGGTAATATTGCTATTTTTTTTTAAAGGGTTTAAAGTAAATTTGGCTCATTATTTCTAATAGCGTTGTGGGTCCAACGCTTTCAAGAAGGGGGCATATGTGAACACCTAGTACAAAAAAGTATACATTTTAGGAATTTTAAAAATAAACATTTTTGGGAATTTTAAAATAAGTATACATTTTAATTAGTTTACTTAATATTGGGAAATTTGCTACATAAAAATATACGTGAGGTGTCAAGGTCTTAAAAGTATAAATTAAACAATTTTCTAGGTTGCTTTTATAATAATAAAATAAAAACATTAAACAAACTGGGTAGCGTAGAAATGCAAAACAAACACTGGAAAATTTGATATTTAAAGAAAAGAGAAAGAAATTAAAAGGGATTTTTATTAGATAAGAAGTAGTTAGTAAAGTCAAGTACAAAGTTAAAATTTTAGTTCAGCCCCCGTACGGGCTACCCCGAGTGGGGGTATGGCCGTACCAAATTAAGTTAGTTCAATAAGTTAAGTTAGTCCTAAAAATGCAAAGTTAGTTTTGATGCTCCACCGGTCTCATGGTCCCAAGAAGATAGTTCCATATGGTACATTTGCCCAGTGACGTAAAAGAAGCCCTTATATGTATTCAAAATCTACGTCACAATAGTTAAAACAAGAAAATTAAAATTTAAGTCATTTGCGAATTCTTTTGCAATTTTTACCCCAAGAAAGAACATAGGCATGCTCTATAGTTTAATACTCTTTTACGCATAATTTTTTGCCTAAAATTTACTACAGGACTTTATTCAGAAGTGTTTAGGAGTAGGAAATTAAAGTCGAAGACATTTGCGGATTTATTACAAATTTTCGTAACCACGAAAATGGTTTTGGCGACTAAAATTATTAGGTGGCTCAGTACATTATTTATTAGTGCATAACTTTAATGCGCAAAATTTTGTGATTATTAAAATTTATTAAAAAGCTTTATTTAAAAAAGTTAGAAAAAAATTAAAATTTAAGCCATTTGCGAATTATTTTGCAACTTTTACCCCAAAAAGGCGCATAGGCATGCTCAATAGCTTATAACTCGTTTACGAAAAATTTTTGGACTATTAAAATTTATTACAGGGCTTTATTTAGAAGTATTTAATAGTAAAAATTTAAAGTCAAAGCCATTCGCGAATTTATTACAAATTTTCGTAACCACAAAACTTAACCTGTCGACTAAAATTACGAGGTCGCCAAGTGCATTATTTATTAGTGCATAACTTTAATGCGCAAAATTTTGTGACTATTAAAATTTATTAAAAAGTTTATTAAGAAATATTTAAAACAAGAAAATTAAAAGTTAAGCCATTTGCGAATTCTTTTGCAACTTTTACCACGAGAAAGCGCATAGGCATGCACAATAGCTTACAACTCTTTTACGCAAAATTTTTGGACTATCAAAATTAATTACAGGGCTTTATTTAAAAGTATTTAATACTAAAAATTTAAAGTTGAAGCCATTCGTGGATTTATTACAAATTTTCATAACCACGAGAATGGTTTTGGCGACTAAAATTAGGACGTGGCCCAGTGCATTATTTATTAGTGACTAAATTTAATGCGCAAAATGTTTTGACTACCAAAATTTATTAGAAAGCCTAATTTAAAAATAAAATTTAAAATTTGAGCCTTTCGCGAATTGGTTTCCAATTTCTCAGGTATTAGTACTTTTGTCATAGGCGAATGTAGAACAGACAAATCTCTTTTGTTTTCCAAGTTTGATTCCTTTTTATTATTTTTTTTTTAATTCTTCAAATTATTGTTTTTTTGCGATTGTACAAAAACCAACACAATTTTTGCTTTCGGCATTCGCCTTTTTATTTGTACATTTTCCATCATTATTACTTTTTTGCAAAGACTTATCTATAACCATACTAGTGGAAAAAAATAAAGAATACAAAAAAACTTCAAATTTTTTGACGTTTTTTGGTGGCTGCATTTCGTCTAAAAACGGTCTAGTACATTTAGGCAATTATTGCACAAAAATAGGTCTAATAATTTTTTTCATAAAAGTTTCAACACATTCGTACAAAGTTTTCAAAAATTTTTTTACAAAAGTCTTTAAATAATAAAAGATTAATGTTTATTTTGTTTTCCTTGACCCCAAATTATTATATTTAGGTTTCGTTTTTACAAAATTGGGCTTAAAACAATTTTTTAACAAAAAACTTTGCAATCTTAAAAATTTTCGAAAAAAACGTCTTCGTTTAAAATCAAAAAGATAATGTGTTTTTCGTTATGTACTACCCCTAATTAGTACATTTAGACAATTATTGCATAAAAATAGCTCTATTTTTTTACTTTTCAAAAAAAAGTTTTTACAAAAATCTTTTAATAATAAAAGATTAATGTTTATCTTTTTTCTTAACCCCAAACTAGTATATTTAGGTTCCTTTTGAGCAAATCTAGGCCTAAAACAATTATTTTACAAAAACGGTTACCCAAAAAATCGGGTATAAATCTGGCGTGAGCGGTTTTTGTAAGTTAACCGATTTCTAATCTTTCTTGACTTTCGGTTTATATTTTGTTGCTCACTCTTTACACCATGACAAACAATTTCGTTAGCAGCAACAAATGTTTATATTTATTTTTACATAGAAAAATCAAATGGAAAGCTGGCGTGAGCGGTTTTTGTGAGTTAACCAATCTCCAATCTTTCTTGATTATCGGTTTATAATTTGTTGCTAATTTTTTACACCTAGAAAAACAATTTTGTAAGCAGCAACAAATATTTGGATTACTTTTACCTAGAAAAATCAAGTGTAAAGGTGGCGTGAGCAGTTATTGTTAGTTAACCAATTTCCAATCTTTCTTGACTATCGGTTTATAATTTGTGGCTGACTCTAAGCCTTGACAAACAATTTTGTAAGCAGCAACAAATTTCTAGATTATAATGCCTTAAACCTAGAAAAATCGGATATAAAGCTGACGTGAGCGGATTTTGTAAGTTAACCTATTTTTAATCTTTCTTGACTTTCGGTTTATACTTTATTGCTGACTCTTTACACCGTAACAAACAATTTCCTAAGCAGAAACAAATTTTTAGAATAACTTTTACCTAGAAAAATCGAGTGTAAAGCTGGCCTGACCGGTTTTTGGAAGTTAATCGATCTCCAATCTTTCTTGACTTTCGGTTTATAATTTGTTGCTGACTCTTTACACCCTAAAAACAATTTCGTGAGCAGCAACATATTTTTAGATTAACTTTTATATAGAAAAATCGGGTATAAAGCTGGCCGGAGCGGTCTTTGTGAGTTAACCGATCTCCAATCTTTCTTAACTGTTGGTTTATAATTTGTTGCTGACTCTTTATACCGTAACAAACAATTTCGTAAGCAGAAACAAATTTTTAGAATAACTTTGACCCAAAAAAATCGAGTGTAAAGCTGGCGTGGGCGGTTTTTGTGAGTTAACCGATCTTTAATCTTTCTTCACTTTTGGTTTATAATTTGTTGCTAACTTTTTACACCCTGATAAACAATTTCGTAAGCAGCAACAACTTTTAGGATTACCTTTTACCTAAAAAATCGAGTGTTAAGCTGACGTGAGCGGTTTTTGTGAATTAACCGATCTTCAATCTTTTTGACTTTCGGTTAATAATTTGTTGCTGACTTTTTACACCCTGACAAAAAATTTCGTAGGCAGCAACAAGTTTTCAGATAAACTTTTACGTAGAAAAATTGGGTGTAAATCTGGCGTGAGCGGTTTTTGTGAGTTAATCGATTTTCAATCTTTTTTACTTTCTGTTTATAATTTATTGCTGACTTTTTACACGCTGACAAACAATTTCGTGAGCAGCAACAAATTTTTAGAATAACTTTTACCTAGAAAAATCGACTATAAAGCTGGCGTGAGCGGTTTTTGTGAGTTAACCGATCTCCAATCATTCTTGACTTTCGGTTTACAATTTGTTGCTGACTCTTTACACCATAACAAACAATTTCGTAAGCAGAAACAAATTTTTAAGTTAACTTTTACCTAGAAAAATTGAGTGTAAAGCTAGCGTGAGCCGTTTTCGTAAGTTAACCGATCTTCATCCTTTCTTGACTATCGGTTTGTAATTTGTAGCTGAGTTTTTTCACCTTGACAAACAATTTCGTAAGCAACAACAAATTTTTGGATTAACTTCTACCTAGAAAAATCGAGTATAAAAATGGCGTGAGCGGTTTTTGTGAGTTAACCGATTTCCAATCTTTTTTACTTTTGGTTTATAATTTGTTGCTGACTCTTTACACCCTAAAAACAATTTCGTGAGCAGCAACATATTTTTAGATTAACTTTTACCTAGAAAAGTTAGGTATAAAGCTGGCGTTAACGGATTTTTAAGTTAACCGATTTTTATTCTTTCTTGACTTTCGGTTTGTTGCTGACTCATTACACATTGACAAACAATTTCGTGAGCAGCAACACATTTTAAGAATAACTTTTACCTAGAAAAATTGGGTATAAATCTGGCGTGAGCAGTTCTTGTTAGTTAACCGAATTTCTAATCTTTTTGGCTTTTGGTTTATGATTTGTTGCTGATTTTTTACACCTTGACAAACAATTTTGTGAGCAGCAACAAATTCTTAGAATAATATTTACCTAGAAAAATCAAATGTAAAGCTGGCGTAAGCTGTTTTTGTAAGTTAATCAAACAAGCAGAAATTCTAAGATTAAGTTTATAATTTGTTTCTGGGTCTCAACGGTTAGAAAAATGATTTTGTAGGCAGAAACAAATTATAAAATAAGGTTTTAAATTTGTTTCTAGGCCTTTACATTTAGAAAAACGATTTTGTTAGCAGAAACAAATTCTAAGATTAAGGTTTTGATTTTTGTTGGGTCTTTGCAGTTAAATAAACAATTTTATAGGCAGAAACAAATTCTAGGATTAAGTTTTCAACTTGTTTCTGGATCTTTACCGTTAGATAAACAATTTAGTAAGCAGAAACAAACAAATTGAGATTGAGTTTTTAATTTGTTCCTGGGTCTTTACCGCTGGATAAACGATTTTGTAGGCAAAAACAAATTCTAAGATTGGGTTTTTAATTTGTTTCTGGGTCTTAACCGTTAGATAAACGGTCTTGTACGCAGAAACAAACAAATTCTAAGATTGAGTTTTTAATTTGTTTCTGGATCTTTACGGTTCGATAAACGATTTGGTAAGCAAAAACAAATTCTAAGATTAGATTCTTATTTTGTTTCTTGTTTTTACGGGTAGACAAACGATTTTGTAGGAAGAAACAAAATCCAAGATTAAGTTTTTAATTTGTTTCTGGGGCTTTACGGTTAAATAAACGACTTTGTTAGCAGAAACAAATTCTAAAATTAGGTTCTTAGTTTGCTTCTGGGTCTTCACGGTTAAATAAACGACTTTGTCGGCAAAAACCAAATTCAAGATAAAGTTTTTAGTTTGTTGCTAAATCTTTACGGTAAAATAAACGATTTTGTAGGCAAAAACAAATGCTAAGATTGAGTTTTTACTTTGTTGCTGGATATTTACGGTTAGATAAACGATTTCGTCGGCAAAAACAAATTCTAAGAATAAATTTTTACTTTGTTGCTGGGTCTTTACCGCTAGCAGTTGTAAGCAGAAAAAAATCTAAGATTAAGCTTTTAATTTGTTTCTGGTTCTTTACAGTTAAATAAACGATTTTCTAAGCAGAAACAAACAAATTCTAAAATTGAGTTTTTAAGTTGTTTTTGGGTCTTTACGGTTAAATAAACGATCTGGTTAGCAAAAACAAATTTTAAGATTAGGTTTTTATTTTGTTTATTGTTCTTTACGATAAGATAAACGATTTTGTAGGCAGAAAGAAAATCTAAGATTAAGGTTTTAATTTGTTTCTAGGTCTTTACAGATAAATAAACGACTTTGTAAGCAAAAACAAATTTGAAGATTAGGTTTTAAGGTTATTTCTGGGTCTTTACGGTTAGATATACGATTTTGTAAGCAGAAACAAATTTTAAGATTAGATTTTTAATTTGTTTCTGGGTCTTACCGGTTAGATGTACGATTTTGTAAGCAGATAAAAGATTAGTTATTTAATTTATTTCTGGGTCTTCACGGTTAGATAAATGATTGTGTAAGCAGAAACAAATTCTAAGATTAGGTTTTTAATTTGTTTCTGGGTCATTACGGTTAGATGACCGATTTTGTAAACAGAAACAAATTCTAATATTTGGTTTTTAATTTGTTTTTGGGTCTTAACGGTTAAATGTACGCTTTTGTAAGCAGAAACAAATTCTAAGATTAAGTTTTTAATTTGTTTCTGGGTCTTTACGGTTAGATGAACGATTTTGTAAGCAGAAACAAATTCTAAGATTAGGTTATTAATTTGTTTCTGGGTCTTTACGGTTAGATGAACGATTTTGTAAGCAGAAACAAATTCTAAGATTAGGTTATTAATTTGTTTCTGGGTCTTTAAGGTTAGATAAATGATTTTGTTAGCAGAAACAAATTCTAGAATTAGGCTTTTAATTTGTTTCTAAGTCTTAACTGTTAGATTTGCGCTTTTGTAAGCAGAAACAAATACTAAGATTAAGATTTTAATTTGTTTCTGGGTCTTTATTGTTAGATAAACGATTTTGTAAGCGGAACAAATTCTAAGATTAGGTTTTTAATTTGTTTCTGGGTCTTTACGGTTAGATAAATGATTTTTTAAGCAAAAACAAATTCTAAGATTAGGTTTTGAATTTGTTTCTTTGTATTAACGGTTAGCTGTACGCTTTTGTAAGCAGAAACAAATTCTAAGGTTAAGTTCTTAATTTGTTTCTGGGTCTCTACGGTTAGATAAACGATTTTGTAAGCAGAAACCAATTTTTAGATTAGGTTATTAATTTGTTTCTGGGTCTTTATGGTTAGACATATGATTTTGTAAGCAGAAACAAATTCTAAAATTGTGCTTTTAATTTGTTTCTGGGTCTTAAAGGTTAGATGTGCGCTTTTGTAAGCAGAAACAAATTCTAAGATTAAGATTGTAATTTGTTTTTGGGTCTTAACGGTTAGATGTACGCTTGTGTAAGCAGAAACAAATTCTAAGATGAAATTCTTAATTTGTTTCTGGGTCTCTACGGTTAGATAAACGATTTTGTAAGCAGAAACCAATTTTAAGATTATGGTATTAATTTGTTTCTGGGTCTTTACGGTTAGATAAATGATTTTGTAAGCAGAAACAAATTTTAAATTAGACTTTTAATTTGTTTATGGGTCTTAACGGTTAGATGTGGGCTTTTGTAAGCAGAAACAAATTCTAAGATTAGGATTTTAGTTTGTTTCTGGGACTTTATTTTTAGATAAACGATTTTGTAAGCAGAAACAAATTCTAGGGTTAAGTTCTTAATTTGTTTCTGGGTCTCTACGGTTAGATAAACGATTTTGTAAGCAGAAACAAATTCTAAGATTAGGTTTTGAATTTGTTTCTGGCTCTTAACGGTTAGATGTACGCTTTTGTAAGAAGAAACAAATTTTAAGATTAGGTTCCCAATTTGTTTCTGGGTCTTTACGGTTAAATAAACGATTTTGTAAGCAAAAACAAATTTTAAGATTAGGTTTTTAATTTGTTGCTGGTTCTTTACGGTTAGATAAACGATTTCGTAAACAGAAACAAATTTTAAGATTAAGCTTTTAATTTGTTTCTGGTTCTTTGCTGTTAGATAAAAGATTTTGTAGGCAAAAAAAGGAAATTCTAAATTTAGGTTTTTAATTTGTTGCTGGGTCTTTACGGTTAAATGAACGATTTTGTAAGCAGAAACAAATTCTAAGATTAGGTTTTTAATTTGTTTCTGGGTCTTTACGGTTATATAAGCGATTTTGTAAGCAAAGACAAATTCTAAGATTAGGTTTTTCATTTGTTTCTGGGTCTTAACGTTTATATGTACGCTTTTGTAAGCAAAAACAAATTCTAAGAATAAGTTTTTAATTTGTTTCTTGGTCTTAACGGTTATATGTACGATTTTGTAATCTGAAACAAATTCTAAGATTAAGTTTTTAATTTGTTTCTGGGTCCTTACGGTTAGATAAACGATTTTGTAAGCAAAAGCAAATTTTAAGATTATGTTCTTAATTTATTTCTGGGTCTTTACGGTTGGGAAAACGATTTTTTAAGCAAAAACAAATTCAAATATAGAGTTTTTAATTTGTTTCTGGGTCTTTACGGTTAGATAAAAGATTTTGTAGGCAAAAACAAATTCCAATATTAGGTTTTTAATTTGTTGCTGGGTCTGGAAAGTTAAGAAAAACTGTGAACGTTAACCGGTGGGTCTGTTTCATTTTCCCGTTTCCCGTTTCATTTTCCACTTTTCCTTCTATTAGTGAATCCTATTATTGCTTTTATTGTGTGCTCGTTGTTTATTTTAATAAATATTTTGGTTTATTAGTCCTTATTAAGTTAAATAGCCGTTTTATAGTTTGCTAAAAAATGTAAAAAATGGCAAGCGAAACCGAATTAAAGCAGCTTATCGCAAAACGCGGTCAAATAAAGAGTCCTCTAACCCGATTTTACACTTTTATTGACAGATGTCAAGATAATTTAAATGAAAATTTTATAATGCAATCAGACTCTAGGCTTCAACATGCTTATAGTTTATTTGACCAATTTAATACTTTACAGGGTGATATGGAGTTACTTAACGAGGACGAAATTAGTTCCAATGAACGGCTAAATTTTGAAAATGCTTATTATGAGCTTTCTCAAACCACTAAAAAATAATTGACAGTTATTTATAATGCAAATTTGCCTCAAACTAATGATAACGCTTCCCACATTTCCAGTTCGAACCATAGTAATAGTCAAAATAACACTAATGTGCAATTTCCAATCATTGAATTGCCCAAATTTTATGGAGAATATGAGAACTGGGACCAATATAGAGACATGTTTACCTCATTAAGTCATAATAATACACATCTTGACAATATATAAAAAAATTATTACTTACTAAGTAATGTTAAGGGTAATGCTTCGAAAGTAATAGAGTGTATCGAGGTCACTAATGACAATTATCAAATAGCATGGGATTTATTAGTATCACGGTATCAAAATGAATCAGTTATTATGAAACATCATGTAAGCACTTTGGTTGAGCTACCAAGTTTAGGTAAGGATGTTCATATCGGCTTACGTAACTTAACAGATTCTTTTAAAAAACACATCAGAGTTTTAGAAACGTTAAAGGAGCTAGTGCATCACTGAGACACCCTATTGTTTTATTTAATAACAAAAATTAGATAATACGACCCAAAATGAGTGGGAGTCTCTATTTATTTCAAAAAATTTAAGTCACAAAAAACCTACCTTTAAAGATTTTATCGATTTTTTAGAAAGGCGGTGCTTATTATTTGAAACAATATATCACGAAAAGAGAGATAATAAATTAAGACCTTTTTATAATAATAAGACAACAAACAAAAATAAATTTGATAACAAAAGACCATTTTCTGGATATGTTTTTAATCCCCGACCTTTTACTTGTCCTATTTGCCAAGAAAACCATCAAATTTTTGCATGTGACAAATTAAAACCTCTTTCAATGCCGTCCCGTCTTAAAGAAATAAATAATTTAAAACTATGTATCAACTGTTTGCGGAACAATCATGAAACATCACATTGTAAAGCGCAAGGCTGCAAAATATGTAAACAATTACATAATACTATGTTGCATCCTGCAAATACAACTTGGCGTACCTAAAAATCAAAATACTCGTTTTTTCAATCAAACCGGAAATTTAAATCAAGCAAGTAATTTGCCTATAAATCATAATCAGAGAAGATTCAATCAATCTTTCACTTCCAGATCTGATGTAATAACAAATTTTTGTGAAAACCAAGTCTCTCAAATTATCTTATCAACCGCAGTTGTTTTAATCAAAGATTCTATAGGTAGCTGTCATCAATGCCGCGCACTATTAGACAGCGGAAGTCAACCTAATTTTATTACAAGCAAAATGCAGCGGATTTTAAATTTTTCTTCAATAAACATAAATATAACAGTCATTGGCTTAGGTAGTTCGAGTTTAAATGTTAACAAAACAATTTTAACGAGCATTAAATCCATTCATAATAATTGTAGCGCAGATTTAACTTTTTGGAATTGGATAAGATCACTGAAAATCTACCTAATAGTACATTTAATAATTGTATTTGGAGGAAGATTGTCAAAATCCACTTATTCTTATGATGCAAAGCATCAGTTTATTCTTAGTCAACACCATCAGTTAACCCGTTTAATAATTCTAAATGATTTGTGTCGCGCCGTGGCTTATGTAAACGAATTTTTAGCGACCACGGAACTAGCTTTGTCGGAGCTAGTAAGGAAATTAAGGAGCTGTATTGCTCTGTTAAACAATTTGTCAATGATTGTGAAGTTATCGATTGGTTTTTAACTAATAACATCGAATGAAAATTTAATCCACCCTATTCGCCCCCTCAAGGTGGTTTGTGGGAGGCTGCAGTACGGCAAGCTAAGTATCATTTAAAAAGAATCGTAGGTAAGCTTACTCTAACATTTAAAGATTTATATACAATATTCACTTAGATAGAAGCTATAAGGAATTCACGTCCTTTTTATCCCTTATCAAGCGATCCCCAAGACTTTTCCGTTCTAACGCCTGGTCACTTCCTAATCGGCCAATCCCTTCTTATCCTACCCCAAACAGATCTCACCGAGTTGCCAGAAAATTGCCTGAAGCAGTACCAAATCCTTCAACAAGCAGTTCAAACGTTTTGGAAAAAATGAACACAAGATTATTTAAATACTTTGCAGCAACGTTCTCGCTGGCATACAAATGGTATGGAAATAATAAACAAAAATAGTATGGTTCTTCTAGTAGAAGACAACTGCCCACCACTATTCTGGAAGCAAGGCAGGATCATTGAAGTCCATAGGAGCAGTGATGGTTTGATTCGAACTGCTACAGTGCGCACGCCAACTGGACTTACTGTTTGCGCTGTGCAAAAACTATGTGTACTTCCGATTTGTGACAATTAATAATGTATTTTCTAATAACATCTGCATTATCTGCGCATTGTTTTCGTTTTGGGCTTTTATTGAAAGACTATAATAAACTACTGTCTTTCAAAGGCGGCGGCTTGTACGATGTTTTATTCGTGCGCCCTTCATAAAAATAAAATTACAGTCCACTACTACTGGTGCCACTGGAGTCAGGTATTTTGAAGTTCAAAGAAGAAAGGAGGCGAGGGAAGCGGAGCCATGACAACAATGGTGTCAAAACAGAAAAACATGACAGTAAAAATTGATTGTATTTTACCACATAAAACAAACAGTTTTGTAACGTGAAAAATAAAGCTAATTTTCTTAAAAACATATCGTATTATATTACTAACCCATCAGAAATCTAAACACGTCATATTCCTTCTTTATAGTAGCTGAGAAACCTCCCTTCTGCACTGAGCCATCTGATACGAATTTGACAAACATATGATTTGAAGTGGATATGACATCTAAAGGCACTTTGTGTTCACAGTAAACTAAAAAAATGTTTTTTTCAGATACTTGTAGCATATAGTTAGGGATCCCTGGACCATTTTTTCATGTCATTACTAACAAGCTAATTTTTTGAGAGTAGCTTGATTTTTGTTGGTGGTAGCTTACAGGGGTAGCAAGATTGAAACATGCTAATTTGACCAGTAAAAAAATGTATTACTAACAGCGTAATTCGTTGTTAGTTCCAAAGATAATAATCTAAATAAAGCCAAAAATATTAGTCCTACAAAATTAAAGATTTCATTTAAAGAGTCCTCCACCATCAACATTTATGATTAACGTTGTCATAAAAAGTTACTACTAACCAGCTAATTTTTTTCTGTTGATTAATTAATATTTATATAATTTAACTTCCACATTGTCCTACAAATTGCGTAGTACGTAATCCTAATCCTACGCTCAAAAGTTGTCATTAGAGAATTATTGCAAGTTGCCTTATTTAGCTCGGGAATTATTAAAACCGGCCTTATTTAAATAGTGCTCTTACCCATAATTTAAAGTTATTGCAAATCATGTTGACAGTCTCATTAACCTAAAAAAGAGGAAAAAATTTAAGTAGTTTTTTTTATTGTTTTGTGTTGTAGGGTTTTATATAACACAATTACAGAAATACATTTAAAAAGCAAGGTTTTAGGTTATTATACTTTTAAAAACTTTTCGATTTTGTGGTCGGTAGCCGATCGGTTAGACCACCAGTTTCGAAGTTAAAATAAGACCAAAATAAGAAACGACCCAAAACCGACATAAATAAAGCCAGGCACTATACTCATTAAGGGAGTCCTTATCCTACCATGCATCTGCGCAAGCTCAGATGTTAAAATAAGGCCGGTATTATTAGTGCCTGGCCTTATTTCACTGTGCAATAATTCTCTAATACCACAAAAATAAAAAAATATTAGTAACTGTAGGACAAAGATATTACGTGTTAGGGTATTGTGTTTTTTGTCTAAATAAAGTAATGTCCTACAAAAAAACAGGCTAGTCCGTCAAGATTTGTAATGTTCGTTTTTCTATTTGAAACACAGCATAAAGTAAAAACATATGTCCCAAAATTTACGGAACTCTATTTGCTAATATACATAAAACAGCTTTTTTTTAATCACCAAAAATTTTTATTTTATAACTACAATTTTGTATTCATATTTTTCACGTAATTTACATGGTTATAATAACTGATATAATCAACGTCAAGATTTGTCAAATATTTTTATAGTATATTACATTACAAGTGTGGAAAATGACTAATTTCACACGAGTGGGAATATTGTAGCACGAGGCGTTAGCCGAGGGCGACAAACCCACGAGTGTAAGAAAGTCATTTTCACACGAGTACTGTACACTATTTTTCCTACGACCACAAATTATTCATCAAAAAAAAATAAAGTTTGTCTGTTCAGAAAAATAAAAAACAATTGAGAACTTTGCAACACTAGGGTGATATTTACTTTGCAACACTAGTGTGATATGTACTTTTCCTCACTGCTCTATTATACTGTTTTGACAATATTTTTACATCGAAAATCACCTACCTAGAAGCATTATATAACTTTTCTCATTTTGAAATTTAAAAAGGCCCCCACTTAATAAAAATTGTATGGTTTTGTTAGGTAATAACGGTAATTGTTTAATACGGTTTTCTGCTATTATAAGGGTTTTTTAAAAATTATCGATACTTACATATTGTAGACACTCTTCTAAATAAAATGTAAGTGGTGCATATCCAAAATATTCCGTTTTTTAAAAATATTAGTAAACAAACTTACGGGACCGGGGAGTGAAAAGGGGTGCTGGGTGGGGTAAAATTGGTAAAACGAGTTAATGAAACTGAACATCACATGTAAAATTAAGTAAAAATTACAGTTTTTCCTCATATTTTTAATAAAAAATTTGAAAATTGTAAATGCATAACCTAAAGTCATAAAAGTAAGAAAAAACGACTACCAAACGTCAGTTACCAGGCAAAATATGGAAAGCATTTGGCAACGTCGGATGGGTCTGATTCTATTTATGAATGGATATAAGAAAGTGGATTCATAAAGTGTGTATTGGCCTTAGGTTTAATTAGGGATTAAAAAAAGATTTAACTAGTTGTTTGAGTACACGAAGAAAGAGATAAAGGAATTTGATCTATAGGCTTTTTTTCTCTGGCGCTTTAAGTCGAACGGTCAAGCGGCAAGGCTGCCTCTATAAGGTGCGTGCTCAAAGGTAGAAGGGGGATTTTTAATTTGATCTACTTACCTGACAACACTGTGCCACTGAGCAAGCTGTCAGTGAAAGTTGTTTTTGTGGTTATGTCTATTTTTGTTTATGTTTTTATTTTTCGGAAATTTTATTATTACTCTTTTCAATATTGGAAGAAAGCTTATACTGTGCAGTAACTTAACGTCAATAAGATGATTTTCGCTAATTTGGGTTCTACTGTTTAAGGTAAGTAAAAAGCTTTTTTACTGTCACTACAATAAATATGTCACTTGCAAAACCAATAGCAGTTTTTAGAATGACATTATAATATATATCACACGAGTGTTGTAAAGTACTTTGCAACACTAGTGCTGTAAAGTACTTTGCAACACTAGTGTGATATAACGCATTTTCTATGCATGAAACCAGTGTGCTATTTGCTATTTTCACAAGTGGTCGTAGGAAAAATATTTTTTGTTCCGTTTTTTTGTTATGTACTCTTATAATTCAGGTAAAAAAGGTGTAAAAGTAACTTTTAATTAAGGCGCGCTCGTGGCTGCTCCGGTTGTATCGGCAAGCGTCGCACATACGGGTATTTGAGAGATCTAGCCGGCCAAAAGTCACTTTAACAAAATGTGTAAATCCGGCCTAAAATGCATTTTCTTAGTTACGCAAAACTACAGTGAACAATATCTATCGCGTCTATCCCCCCATCGAACATACCGCACCGCGAGCGTCAGTCTGAATTTGATGATCGAATCTGGCCTGCTTGTTTATTCTTGACGACTTTTTGAAAACGTCAAGTTTAAAGGTGGATAATAATTTTGTTTAGTAAATCTGGTTAAAGAAAATTATGGATCCTGATTCTGCAGGTAAAAATCTATTATACTGTAATAACATTTGTATTTTTTTTGCTTAATTTGATATTTTAAATAGGCCTAAAGCAACACCTTCAGAATACGGGGTATTTTTATGGGATTTTTTATTTACCAAAGATATTAGTTATGGTATCCCGGTAGATCCCGTAACCGTTCTTATTTATATTTAAACTAGAAGATTTGGAGATGTAATTTATCAAACAATTAACCGCAGAAAAGCGCAGACTTGCAAAATCTAAGCAACCTAACTTAAGTTGTTTTTTTTTAGATAAAAGTGGTTTAAAATCCGAATATAGTTTAATGTGGTATTAAGCCATGTTTGTTTATTTTAGGCTCAGCGAGTACCTCGGGGGAAAGGATAGTGACCAGAAAATATTTATTTGATCTCATGAATAAAGAAAATTTGCCTAATATGGAAGAAAAATTAGTTTTTTTAAAAATTATCTTTTTTCGACTGGAGAATTCACCATACACCAGTCTGAGAGATTAAAACTAGAGTTTGCGCGTTTTAAGTCAAAAATAAAACAAAGATGGACAAAGGCTCATAAAAAGAAAAAGCTTTTTTAACAAACAATTATGACTGGTTACAAGGAACATTCAAGATTCCCGTTGCAGATGCAAAGAAAAATCGTCCTGGCCGTCCTTCCAAACCTTTTGAAGAGTCAAGTGATAGAAGCAAAAGAAGAAAAACAGAACAGCTTCGCTCTGACGTAGAAGAGAGTGTTATTGTTCACGCAGCACAAGTTGAGTTAAGAAAATCTGGAAAAAGAGATGCCTCCAACATATTGAAAGATATCACGAACACGCCGACACTGGCAACAGAATATAAAAAAGCTTATTCAGCACCAAAAAATGAAGAAGCTTCCCGCCTGGCACCAAAGGATGCATTGAAGATGTTTATAGATGCTGACTTGACAAGAAGACAATATGAAATAATCAGGGAAACTAATAAGAAGTTCTTTCCGTGTTATAGTCTGATACAGCAAGAGAAGAAAAAGTGTTATCCTCCACCTGAGACATATACCGTCACGAGTACTAGCGCTGAATGTCAATTGCAAGCATTGATCGATGTTACTGTTAGACGCCTATGCCAGTTCCTAGAGGAGGTTTTGTTAACCGTAAAAGATCAAGAACGAGAAACATTGAAAATTATTTGTAAATGGGGATGCGATGGATCGCAACAATCGCAGTTTAAACAAAAGTTTTCCAGTGATAATGATTCAGATGCCAGTATTTTTCAAAGTACCTTTGTACCTTTGCGGTTAATTTGTGGTAAAAGCGAAGAAAAAGTATTGTGGGAAAATCCAACATCTTCTTCTGCACGGTTCTGTCGGCCAATTAGATTCCGTTTTGTAAAAGAGACTGCCGACATCACAACTGAAGAAATTAGCCATATCAAAAGTTCCATTAACTCTTTAAACACCACAGAGGTTGACATAAATGGGAAAAAGTTTTCTGTTAAGCACCTATTTCTTATGACAATGGTTGACGGAAAAATATGCAATGCAGCGACTGGCACAACATCCACAAGTCGTTGCTACATTTGCGGTGCTTCTTCCAAGGATTTTAATAAATTAGATGTTCAAAGAGAAATTTCTTCTGAAGCTATCGAATTTGGACTTTCAATTTTACATGCCAGAATAAGATTGTTTGAGAGCATTCTTCATTTAGCTTACAAGTTACCCGTAAAAAATACAGAGAAAGAAAAACCGAAGAAGAGAAACAAATCGAAAAAGATATGAAAACAGAAATTCAGATCAAATTTCGCAAAGAAACTGGTTTGTTGGTGGATATACCAAAAGCAAATTTTGGGAATACAAATGACGGGAATACAAGTAGGAGATTTTTTCAGGATCCGAAATTGGCTTCCGAGATTACAGGCGTTAGCTACGATTTCATCTATAGGCTCAAAGTCATATTGGAAACCATTTCAAGTGGACATATGATAGATACGGAAAAATATGATAAGTATGCATTAGAAACGGCTCGTTTATATGTAGAATTGTATCCCTGGCATCCAATGAGTCCCACTATGCACAAAATACTAATTCACGGGGCAGTTATAATAAAGAACGCGTTGCTACCTATTGGAAAGCTGTCCGAGGAGGCAGCAGAAGTGCGTAACAAACATTTTAGATTATATCGATACGATTTTGCCAGAAAATTTTCTAGAGAAACCACTAATATAGATATTTTTAATCGCCTAATTTTGTCCTCCGATCCTTTGATTAGTAGTATGAGAACCTTAAAACGAAGAAAAATGGATTCCTTTTTACCGGAAACCATAAATTTACTTCTTCCAGCACGGCCGACTGCGACTTCGATAGTTTATTTTTCAGGAAGTGAAGAGGAGGAAATGTCCTGAGAAGATTAGTTTGAAGAAAATATTTTTATTTTTTTTTATGTAAATAACATTTTTAATAAGATTAAAATATGTTCTGTAATTGTGATGTCCTTTATATACATTTCATGAGGCCATTCACGAATGATGTCACGCTAGAATGGAAGTCTCAGAGCCATAGTAACTCAAAAATGCAATTTTTATCGCCAAATTTGTATTAGAGGGAGGGGGAGAAAAGGGAAAGGGGTAAAAAGCATTAAAAAACATATGACATCATTTGTGAATGGCCACTATCATTTTTAACTAATTTGAGAAAAAAATAATTTTGTCCGCGTAGATTGCTCAAATACCCGTATGTGCGTCGATCTCCGGAGTTAAGCAGTGAAGTGCGCGCCCATAACTTGGATGGGTGACCGGCGGCACACGGTGTTCTGCTGCTCGGGGATGCGGACCGAGCAACAACAATCCAAGTTATGGAATGAATGGTGTGTGAATGGGAAGGAGTAGGGGTCAAGGTACAATAAGCCTTCAGGCTGCAGTGCACCAACTAGGGGGCGGTCGTCAGCCTAGGTGGGATGACCCCAAAAGGGCAAAAAAACTTATAATTACATATAATTATGGGATTGGAGAACTCGGATAACGTACAACGCAATTTGTAGGACCATGTAGGTGTTAGATGTAATAAATAATACCTAACCAATAGAAAAAAATTATATGGTTAGTAATAAATTTCTTATATTCGTCAAATCAACATGTTTTATTCCTGCTACACCGTAAACTACCACCAACGAAAATTGTTGAAAGGAAAAAAGTTGGTCGTCTTGTCAAAACAAGGCTAGTCACGAAGATTCAGCTTGTTAGTAATTATTTCAAGTATAAGCTCTATTAGTTGTTGAGATATGATAGACGACACTTTTAGCAAAAAGTAATGTAGGGCCTAAAAGTTTTAAAACCGGTAAAATTATGTTTACAAAATTTGTAATTAAGGGGTTTTTCGGCATGCCTAGTTGATAAGTGATATCAGCATTGTTGCCAAATTTTAAAAATATTGCAGTGTTGTCATATCTTGGTAACTGGTAAAGATTAAATTTTAAAAATTTGGAACTGTACTAAACCTGGTACGCTCCTTTTATGGCATTTAAAATAAATTGGACATTGCATTTAAAATACCAAAAATATTAGATGTAGCGCCAAACTGGAAAACCTGACAACAATGACAGTATCACTGTTTAATTCTACTTACCCAGAAACCCTTAAATGCCAAAATTTGTAAACGCAGCTTAATTGGCTTTAGAGATACTTGAGTGCATCTGAACTTTTTACCTTAAATGTGGTGTTGTCATATCTTAGCAGCTAGTAAAAATAGAATTTTGAAAAGGTGTGTACTTTTTAAATTTAGCCTGCGCAATTTATTGCAATGAAAATAAATTGGACCTCCCTTAAAAAAACGAAAAAGATACGTGTAGGACAAAACAGGGAAATCTGGCAACGGTGACTATATTACTATTAAATTCTTTATGCCCAATACCGTTCAAATACCAAATTTGGTAAATGTAGATTTATCGGTTTTAAAGATATTTATGAGTTGCAGTACTTTTTACCAACCCTGTTAAACCCGAAGTGATAGGTAGATGTTATTATAACCAGTTCTGGCATATACCTACCGGGTGCCTACGAGATCACTTTTCGGCTGCCATTTTTTTATTATTTTATCTATGCTGACAAAACAAAAAGCAGGGTTGTTGGACTAACGAAAAATAATTTTTAGGTGTATATATGTTAGGCTTTTACGACTTCCGGTTTTAACAGAAATAATTGGAACTTTTGATTTTTAAATGGAACATTGAACTGAATATTTTTTGTGTTTCGAATTTTTGAAATTATTTTTAGTAGAAATAAAATATCTTTAAAACACATTTTGGTCAAATTTTATGTACAATTAAATTTTTATTTTTTATCTAGAGTTCCATGCTAATTCTAAGATCACCCCTTATACTTAAAACTTTGTTATTAGAGGACTCTAAACTTCATTTTTTAATATTTTTTTACCCTACCTCAAAAACCAAAGTAGGGCCATATCACTTTAATATTAATTCTAAATGCAGTATTTCAAGGCGAATCCAACGATGTAAACACTGCGACACTTTGCTTTATTTTCTTTTAAAAAACAACATTTATTATGTAGGTAAATGTTTTTTTATACCAAATGACGTACGTCGCAATTCATTCAGTTGTCATGAAAACAGAAACTAAATAGATTATGTTGTAAAATCAATTGCTTGTGTTTCGTTAAAAGTTTAAAAAAATAAAAACATTAGTTTGTGCTTACTATGTATCTTCTAAGATGTTAAAATAATAATTTTAGGTTAAATTTGGTATTAACAATAAAAAATTATCCTAATACTACAAAATTTAACTGAACTCAATAATTTTTTTATTCGATGTACGGTTTTCGCGTAAATAAATACAAAACGTTTCTTGGCATGGTCATTTAATATCGGTAATAGTTATAAATTTCATTCAAAATTATTTGAGGCTTAACGGGAATCCAAAATATTTTTTTCGGAAAAAATTCAGTGGCGTACCATTTTTTTAAATTTTTGCAGTAAATCGACGACACTGACGTTTTTTTCTTCTCCCACATTCTTTAGTTCCGAAAGTAAAACATATACATATACATAGACATATGTTTATATGAAGTTTCTTCTTGATTTTCTCTGAAGAATCACTCCTTAAAATTAATCCAAAAAGTTAGTGGACAAGTTTATATTGTTTAAAAATACAAATAATTTTTAATTAACATAAAAAATAAAAATTTAATAAAAATTATTAAAATCGGAACTGTTTTTGTGGACTTTCGGCGATTGTCTGTTTTACAGCTTTATTGAGTTTACTATTTTGATTTTTTTAAGTATAAAATATTCTTACCATACTTTGATACTTATATTATTACTAAAAACATTGTCAACATAATTTCCCAGTCAATTTTTCAAACATAGTGTAAACACCTAGTATAAAAAAAGTATACATTTAGGGAATTTTAAAAATATACATTTTTAACACACACTGGAAAATTTAATATTTAAAGAAGGAGAAAGAAAGTTATAAGGATATTAGATAAGAAATAGGTAGTAATAGTAAAGTACAATTAAAAAATAATTATTTGCGTTGAAGTTGTTGTTTTACGTCGTGAAGACGGAGTTTAGAAGCAGCATGAGGCTGCATTAGCACTGAAAGCCGCAGCTCTAGTATGGGGAAGAGCTCTGCAGTTATGGTCTTGAATTGTGGGGTACAAGACAGTTAAGCGGCCCTAAGAAAGCTCAGGATATGGGTAAATTGGCACGCCGCTGCAGTAACCTGATGTAGAAGAAGAAAATGGAAGTGAAAAGCAGACAATGGTACGTGGAGAAGAAGTACGGGACAAATGGCCAATGGAACGCACCATCAAAGAATCATATTTTGTTTACCAAGTCGGGTGTTTGTGTTTAGTACATCTGTAGTAAAGTTAATGAGTAATAACACTATGTATTTAAAGTGTTCAATATAGGAGGTATAAAATTATGGCCACTTTCCTCTAAAAATAATCTTAACCGTTACAACTGTATTTAAATAAAACTACTTAAAGAAAAATCTCAAATTTAGAAATTATTCTGTTAACAACAGAAAAAAAATAACTTTTTTTATGATCAATGACAAATTTTTTATTTTTTAGAAAAAAGTCAAGTCAATTAATTATTTTATGGATTAAAGGCTAATTGCACATTTTTTTGTTTACATTTATTGAAAAAATCTTAGATAAAACTTTTTTGATATTTTTAAAAGTTAAGGTTATTTACGGTAATTTACATAATAGGTAAAATATTGTTAGATTTTTAAATTTTTGTAAGCTATATGGAACTATTGTTTTCGGTAATATTGCTAATTTTTTTAAAGGGTTTAAAGTAAATTTGGCTCATTTCTAATAGCGTTGTGGGTCCAACGCTTTCAGGAAGGGGGCATATGTGAACACCTAGTATAAAAAAAGTATACATTTTGGGAATTTTAAAACTATACATTTTTGGGAATTTTAAAATAAGTACTAGGTTACTTAACATTGGGAATTTTGCTAAATAAAGATATACGTGAGGTGTCAAGGTTTTTAAAGTATAAATTTAACAATTTTCTATGTTACTCTTATAATAATAAAATAAAAACATTAAATGAACTGGGTCGCGTAGAAATGCAAAACAAACACTGGAAAATTTAATATTTAAAGAAGGAGAAAGAAAGTGATAGGGATATTAGATAAGAAATAGGTAGTAACAGTGTTAGTTAGTTTTTATGGTCTACCGGTCTTATGGTCCCAAGAAGATAGTTCCATATGGTACATTGGTCCAAGTGACGTAAAGTGACCCTATGTAATTCGAAAATTGAGGCATTCCCCTAAAAAGAGACCTATTGGTCGATAGGCCTTTTTTCCGGAGATCATTTAAAATGAACCGCCATGTTTTAAACTATAAATCCTGAAATTTTTGTAGCGATTTGGCAACGCTGTGCGTTGTTGTTGACGTTTTTCTGATATCACTTTAAGACCTTTTTATAATTTTTAGTCTATTGTCCTATTGTCAGTTGTGTTTAAATCTGTCCAAGTAGTTATCGTTATTTTTGATCGTTTTGTAGTGAATTATAGTCATGGATTCAGACGAGGAATATATTAGAAACAATCTAAAGCGTAAAACGAAAGTTAGTATTAAACAGAAACTACAAAAGTTAAGGCGCCAATCTGGTAAAGCTTACAAATCGCGGTCTGGTAAACATGTAGACGGGAAAACTTTCAAAAGCATAGACAAATGCTGTGTTAAAGAATGTTTTTAGAAAGTTGGGCGGGATGCTCAAGAAGAAATGTTTGTTCGATTTTATTCACTGCTGTATGCTGTATTAAGTCAGTGCCTTCGGAAAATCGAAAGTTAAAGCAAAAGAAAGATGGTAAGTCCCAAAGTTTTGCGTCAGTTTTCGTGGGAATATTATATTAATACTGACAATGGGAGATGTTTAAAAGTATGTCGTACTCTAATAAAGGAACTTTACCAAATTTCTGTTAAACGTATACGCGTAATTCAAAACAAAGTAGTAACATGATCTTCTTTTTCGGAAAAACGGGGTACTCATTCCAATAGGCCGCGAAAATTGCAGGACGATGTATTGGATCTATTAAAGGCTCACCTCAACTGTATCCCTAGTAAAAATAGTCATTACTCACAACACAAATCTAGTCTGAAATACTTTGAGAACCCTGAACTCAACATTAAGAAGTTGTTTAATCTTTTTAAGGATTACTACAAAGAAAATACCAATAAGGGCCTAAAAATGAGCTACAACATGAACAGCAACATATTTTCATTATTTTAAATCATTGAAGATGTATAGTTTCAGCGCCCCGAAGACTGACGTGTGTGATTTTTGTACTAAATGTAAGCAAAAACTCACCGTTGACCCAAGGGATCCATGTGAAACAGACTTCTTGATACATCGACGTAAAGTGGAACGATATCAACAAATTAAAAAAGAGCTTACACAGAAAAGCAAAAATAGCAATACTTGCCTTGTTGTGGAATTTGATTACGGCCAAAATTTGCCAGTTCCAAAATTAAATGTAGCTCTACAATTCTACAAACGCCTTCTCTGGTGCTACATCTTTAATGTGCACATCCACAGTGATGGATCATCATATATGTATAGTTTTATGGAAGGGCAGGCCAAAAAAGGACCAGATTCCGTTATATCGTTTTTATTTGACTGTTTGAAAAAAAATGAACAATAACATCGGTGAAATAATCTTTTTGTCAGACGCGTGCGGAGGACAAAATAAAAACATACTTGTCGTGCAGTTTGGCATATGGTTTGCCAAGAAATTCAATGTAAATATCCGTCATATTTTTCCAGTGCGAGGGCATTCATTTAATCAGTGCGATCGGAACTTCGGACTCATTAAATCTCGCCTAAAAATGAAAGAAATCATCGAAACTGCTAAACCTTATTTAGAGGCTATGGTGGAATGTCGAATCAATCCATCACCGTTTCATGTTGTAATGGACCGGACTCTTATAAAAAATTGGACAGAAAGTTTAAATAAACTATTTTTGAAAAAACCCAAGACAAAAGGCGATGTCTTTCAAATTCAAAAATATGTCCAAATGAAATACAAAAAAGATGGCACTTTGCTATGTTCCAAGACCTTCAATGAAGTCTACATACCATTCCAAATATAGACAGGCAGAAATTTGGATCTTGACATTGCCTTAAACACTGTTCCATACACCGGAATAAAACCAGCAAAAGTTAAAGATGTTCAAGACCTACTCCCTTTCATGACACCTGAAGACAAGGACTGGCTTGAGTACGTAATGGATGAAATTCGGGAAAAATCCGAGTAAAGCTGTTTTCAAAAGTTTCTGGTTTTCTTTAATTTTCCTTGTATTAAACTAAGTTGTCTTATGTAGATTATTTATCAGGATTTTTTCTTTGCTAACCATTTTTTAAGTTAATTTTTCAGGTTCTTTTAAAAAGGGCTCATAAGTTGTTAATGAAATATATTTTTTATTTTTTATATTTTAAGTGTGTTTATAAAATATTTAGTCACAACTTATTAAGAAACGTGCTTATTATTTTGGTAAAGTTTTGGATAAGTGTTGCGTTAATGTTAGAATAAAATAATATGTTTACAAAATTTCACTTGGCTTTTGCTTGAAACCAACATTTTGTCTATGGGCCTTTATTCAGAAGAATGCCTCAATTATACGTCACAATAGTTTATACGGAAAACATTTTTAATAACTTCATATGACGGGTTGGAAGATTTTAATAATCCGCCAAGAGCCAGTTTCAAAATATGAAACTAATTAAATGCTACAAGAGTTCTACAATATTAAAGTACTAATAATATCTGTCATTAATTATATACGGAAAAATATATCTACAGAACATAAACAGTTAACATTGAAAAGTAATATAAATTAAAAGTATACTGGAGCACAGTTTTACAGTATTTGGTTACCATCATAGCCAAGCGGTTATATTTAACCTAATTGATTTAAAAAAAACAACTTACTTCCTAATTTTTATCTCCTCACATCTATCACTGTTTTTTTCATAGAAATAGGTGAATGTTAAATAAAAGGTATTTGTAATAAAAGGAAAACATTACCTAAATTCTACATAAACTTTTTAACCTAATATTGTATTTATAAATAATTATCATATTAGTAGTGCTATACAGAGTGTCCTAGAAGTTTCTACTTTTTTTTAAGCCCCTTTTTCCCAAAATATGTGCTTTTATCGGACGCCGCTAATAATTAGTTTTTTTTTATATTAACTTTTTTAGAACTTGTAAAACATTTGCATTTATTAGGTCACTTGGCGGACTAACCCTTACAAAATAGTGCTATTTTTTTACACCCTGTAAAATAGGGAATGAAAAAAATATTTTAGAATAGCTTAAACCCTTAGCTATAAAAAAGTACTCTTGTTCAATAACGATCAATTAAAGCGTTTTCAAGGAATAAAGTGTCTGCTTCGGGTTTTCTTTGATAACTTTGTTTGTCGGTTCGACCTAGACTTCTTCTAGCATTATGCATTTTCTAGATTTGATTATTTATATTAGAGAATATAAAGCCCCCGTCAATGCTGCAGCATTATTTTATATTGTCCCCAAAAAAAAAACTTTCGAATATTTTAAGATGTCCCCACGAAACAAAAACTTGTTTTTGTCGAAAATGCTTCAATTTATCAACATCGAACAGAAAAACCTTTTTTTTAGCTAAGGATT
Organism: Listronotus bonariensis; assembly: GCA_014170235.1. Lineage (NCBI taxonomy): Eukaryota > Metazoa > Arthropoda > Insecta > Coleoptera > Curculionidae > Listronotus > Listronotus bonariensis. Next base: position 138,007 of record JACEGR010001514.1, read on the forward strand.
TAAGCTACCCAAAAATACCTTCCGTGTTTCTTTTTATTCCAGGGTGTAAAAATAATTAGCGCTATTGTGTAAGGGTTAGTTCGCCTCTGGCGAACTACTGAATGCAATTTGTAGCAAGAACACAGTTTTAAGTAGTCCTTAGTAATATTTATTATATTAAAAAAATATTTTAGTATACCAAGTACCTACTATAAAAAGTTATTTAAAATAAACAGTTGTGGCCAGTAGCGGCGTTAGGGTGGGGCGTGGTTGGGCGGCCGCCCAGGGCGCTAGAAAAAAGGGGCACAGCAGAGACCATGAAGTGTATTTAAATGTGTGGATTTTTCGTGAATGTAGAGGCGTAAAAATCGCAGAATAACGCAAAAAGAGCTTCTGCTCTTTAATTTGATTTACCCAGAAAAAAAATTGTTATGCATCGAAAAAACTGATCCACCACTGAATTTGAAAAATCTCACCCAGGGCGGCGATAGTACTAAAACCGGAACTGGTTGTGGCGATCGTGATGTAGCAGCTAACATACCAGCCTCTCATCGCAGAGATCCGAATTCGAATCTTGGCATATTACATCGCAATTTTTAATCGCTCGTCACCTCACCATTGGCAATAGCAAACCACTGTGTAGTATTCTGCCAATCCTAGGTAGTAGCTATTTTTTAAAATAACGTCCGTGGTGACACCACCGCGTTGTCTAAAAGGTGTTGTAAATTGCAAAAACTGCAGTTTTAGTGCTTGGACAATTTTGACCGAACAGGGAGAAAAATGGGTTAAACATTCTATAACCCGACATCCACGGTACTTTGGTGTTTCGGCATAAACCTTCGTGGGCTGTCACAAAAATAAAAAAATATTAGCGTCCGTTAAGGGCACATCACTGATCTCGATGGATTGCCAATGTTATTACCTGAGCTAAACAAAAGTTATATTTCATGGGTGAAGAAACGGGTTTGTGCGCAAGCAAATCGAGGGTGAATGCGCCTGGCGCCAACAGACTATCCGCATAATCGGAAAGAATTTGTCGACGCCGTCCTGGTTTAGTACGGTAGCTAATGAGCGTCACGGTCGGACGCATGTTCGTCCACCTTCGATTTGTTTACTGCGCGAGGTCGTAAAAATCCTAAAAATGCTTTTTGCCACTGCGGATCTAAATGTAGGTTATCTATGGGCCACACATCTCTGTAAAGAAGGGTGTCATTTTTTTTTCATGTATTTTACAGTGTGTCTTATAAAGTTGGAACTATATAAAAAACTTTTTTATTTTTCATTTTAAGAAAGAAAGGTATTCTTTATAAAAAGTTCTGCATCATCTAAAAACTGAAAGCTAACAATCAGATATTAAATTGTATTAGTCATCTACGAGTTCTGGCCAAAAATATAATTTCCGCTGTATTTTTGCTAAAACGGAAAATGTTATAAAGAAAAGACGTTTAGAATTAAAAATTAATTTTAAATATGCAATTATGTTTATTATTATTAATTTTTTTTATTACGATAATAAAATTTAAATTTTTCCATTAGTGCCTTGTACATTCTTCTTATTTTGGTAACAGTAAATGTAAATAGTTTATTTTAAATTGTCCTATGAAACCTAAAATTATAAAAAGTCAAAGTCAAAGTCAAAATATGCTTTATTGTTTAAAGATGTACTCATCTCATTAACAAAGCTGTTATTATTATATGTTACACTAATGTAAAAACCTGGCGCGCTTGTAGCTGCTTCGGTTGTATCGGCAGCATCGATCTCCAGAGTTAAGCAGTGAAGTTCGCGCCCATAACTTGGATGAGTGACCGGCGTTGTCGGTTTTAGGCAACGGCACGCGGTGTTCTGCTCGGGGGTAAAACGAACGGACCAAGCCGCAACCATCCAAGTTATGGAATGAATGGTGTGTGAATGGGAAGGAGTAGGGGTCAAGGTACAATAAGCCTTTAGGCTGCAATGCACCACCTAGGGGGACGGTCGTCGGACCTGGGTGGGATACATTTTTACCATTTTCGATTTAAAAAAATATAATAAAAACATGTTTTTGTAAATAAACAAAATTGTATATTTTAAAGTAATTTTTAATTTAAAACGTCTTTCCTTTATAACAATTTTCGATGATATTAGCAAAAATACAGGTACTTTACTTTAAGGTAAAAATTACATTTTTGGCGAGAACTCGTAGATGGCTAATACAATTTAATATCTGTTGGTTACTTTCTATGTTTTGAATCAAGCAGAACTTTTTGTTATGAATAATTTTTTTCGTAAAATAAATAATAAAAAAGTTTTTTATATGGTTCCAACTTTTTAGACACACTGTATATAATTCCGAGAGATTACCTACACATTTTGGGACACCCTGTACAATGTCCTTAACTGTTTTATATTTAGTGGGTCCCGTGTAACTTCAAAAAACCTGACTTTGCTAAATAAAAACAACCCAGTTTTCACAAATTATTCGAGATATCATCAGACATGCAACTTCGGACAAAAGCCCAGTTAAAAAGAAAAAAGGGAACGTAATTGCCTTAAAATTGGGTGCGGATGTTTGAATAGGTCGCTGCCAGTTTATTTGTAATGGTCAAGGGTAAATGCGGGTCTGTATGTTAGTAGGGTTGACCTTACGCAAACTGACTTTGCCAAATATTTTTAAAGCAAATTAAACAAAGTAGAAAGTGTTTAAAATACATAGAATATTAAAAATAGTATAAAGATTTAATTTTTATTTTGTTTGTTGTACTTTTGTCCCCCGTATCTATTAAACATATTGAAAAAAACACAGGGTGTTTTTTAATTGATGGTTAAAAATACGGGATAAGATTCCTTTGCCCATTTTAGAAAGGAAAGTTTCTATTTACATATGTCCTAAGCCTCCAAACTTTTGAGCTACAGGGTGTTAAAGTTTTAAGAAACAAAAGTTATTTTCTTATCATGAATTTAAAACTATTTGAGATATTATTATTAATAAATTTGCACCTTCTAAGCACCAATATTAATTTTTTTAAGTATACTCTGTTTCGTTGCAAGCGATAGTAATAAATCATTTAATTTTATGGCAATTAGCTTTCTGTGTTAGTCCGAGTATCAATATTTTTCTTCAATTCTACCTGTAATGTACTGATAAGGCATCATAATTTTAGGCCGGCAGACTCCACTCTAATATTCGTCAACCTTTTAGGTCAAATACAAAGGAATAACAGATGTTTACCCGTATTTACGTGCGAATAATGTGATAAAAACCTTGACAGTGGCGGTGCGCTTGAGTTTAATTTTGGGAACTTACCCTTCTTAAACAGTTTAGGTAAAATGAAAATCATGTTTCTTTTATATGTGTAAAAAATTTATTTTAAAATTTATAATATATCAATATTGTACAGTTGGTATAATTATAGTTAATAATAACTATTTTATTAAGAAAACAATACACATTAAAAATGCATAGTCAAAAATAATTATTTAAAATATAATCTATAATTAAATATGCTACATAATCTACATCTAGTTATTCACATTCTTCCATATCTGACATACTATCACTACTTGAGTTATATGAGTCTACTTGTATAATTAGAGGTTCAACAGTTGTATTTATTATTATATCCAAAGACCACATTTTATTTTCTACTTCTAATATATGTTCGACACATTTTTTCCAGTTTTCTGGGGAAGCATTAGATATGGCAATTTGAAATAGTTTTTTTACATCTACTAGTTTAAACGTAGCGTTATTTCTGGCTACTTCACCTTTCACTTGTGCCCATATAGGTTCTATGGGGTTTAGTTCGCAGTGATAAGGTGGCAGCCGATATACAGTTATATTTTGTTTCTTAGCTATTTCATCAATTACAAAACGTGTGTACTTAGCTTTATTTGTGGCGACTTCACTTTTTACTAGCTGCAACAACTCTAGTTTAACACTATCTGTAGGATGTTCAATATTTTGCTGCATCAACCAGGATTGAATGTTTCTTTTAGGCCAGCTTAAATTTGGAAGACGATTTACTTTTTTGGAGTGGTAACTTGCATTATTCATTACAATAATCGAACCCTCTGGTATTAAGTCGATCATCTGCGAAAACCATTCTTCAAATACATCAGCATTCATATCTTCGTGATAATCTCCTGTTTTTTGGACTCAAACATTAAAAGACCTCCATCCACAAAACCATTCTCGTTTCCAATATGAGTAATAATTAGTCTACGCTCCTTTCCAGATGGAGGTTTTAAACCCGTAGAAAGTCCTTTATTAAAAGCCTGGCGAGCAGCTATATTCCCATCTTGCGAATAATTTTTAACGGTATGTCCTTCATTTATCCAAGTCTCATCTAGATAATATATTGCCTTTCCTTCAGTACGAGCTTTTTTCTCAAATAATCTCTCCTCCAATGGACAATTTCTCCATTCTCTATTAATAAAGATTTTCTTTGGAATTTTTTCCACTGAAAATTTAGACCTTTAAGATTTTCCAAAGTTTTACTCTACTTATTTCTGGCACGTGTGGATGATTTTTCGCAGCTTGAAACATGACATCTAAAGTAGGGATTTTTTTTAGGTAAAAGAACTATGTACAATTTGTCGAATTGTTTATTTTGTGTCGTCTGTTATATAAAGTTCTGTTTTGCCCGGTCGCTTTTTTGGTGGAATTATACCTCCCTCTTTTTCTTGTTTCAAAATTCTGTAAATTGTCGCTTTTCCCACCCCAGTCATCAAGGCACATTTTTGAACACAATCTTCCACACCTAAATTAGAGCTTTGATCATTTCTAATATAATCGAATACGTTTTTAACAATCTGCTTTTCGTTTACAGTTAAATGTCCGAAACATGCGCGTTTCTGCGGAGAAGCCATTTTTACAATACTGTAATACTTTGAACAATATTCTAACAATTTATAACCACTCAGTTGCACATACGGAAAGATACTAAAATATATATAAAATTTATAATCCTTATTTGACGCAATTCGGTGTATTTCTACCTGTTCTTTGCACAGAGAGAGACTGGTGCGCCTGTGGTTTACAACCTTCTAATCGTCCCGAGACATTTTTATTGCTATCACTTGGAATGAAATAGAGTATAGAAGATTTTAAATATTTCTACCAGTGGCATCCGTTGAGAATAAATACTAAAAATTAAAAAAAATGGTTCGCAAAACATTGTTGTTCTCCAAAAAAAATCATTTTTTTAATCCTCATTTATTTTGCAACAAGTTTGATCTCCTGACTTTTTGTTTCTGATGCACCGTTTTTGCAAAAAAATTAAAATCAGGCACTAGCCTATTAGTTTCAAATAATTTCGCTGTACCATCGCGCCCAAAAAAACTGGGACAACAAAATCGAAGTTTATCCTCTGAGAATATTATGTTTTGATGTTGTCAAAGCAATGTAATTTTGTGACATCCTCGTCAATTTTTTTAAATATAACGGAAACGATCTGTTATAGACCATGAGATCCTTTCCACCTTGGATTTTAATATCCCAGTTTTTTTAGGCATGATGGTACCAAACATGCATCAAAACCAGTTTTTATTTTTTAAGCGAAAACGACAAAAAAAGGAAAAAGGTCAAATTTTTTGCAAAATAAATGGCAATTCTAAAAAAACGTTTTTAGAAAAAGCAATGGCGTACCATATTATTTTTTAAAAAATTTTGGTCGAATTAATTAAAAATCTTCCACATTAAAAAATCCCTATTGGTGCTTAGGAGGTACGCAATTTTCATAAAAATATCCCGAACAGTTTTAAAGTTATGATAGGTATACGATATTATTCTTAAAATTTTAATACCCTGTAGCTCAAAAGTTGGGAGGTTTGGGACATATGTTAATATAAACTTTTCTTTCTAAAATAGGCTAAGGAATTATGTCCTGTATTTTTAGGCATCAATTAAATTACACCCTGTATATGAATATTTTCTGAACAGCTTAACAAAATGTACATAAACTAAACAAGATGTCCGGAATACGGGACAAATTTCCCAAGTATAGAAAAACTCGTAAAAATAATGCTACAGGTTTATATAAACTTTTTTCGTATAGTTCTCATCTTGGGAGATATAGGCTCTCAACTAAGTTTTTAACACGCTTTTATTAGCTTTACTTGTATGTATGTTTGTAAGTAACTCTCATTTGGACTAAGAGCTAGTGGCTTATTACTGTTAGTATATTTCATCACTTTACCTGTGTTCGTTGGCAAAGCAAGCTAAGGCGCGGGTCCTTTTTACAAAAACCCCGGATTAAACGGGTTCATCATGGTCATGGGTTCTAATCCCGTACACGCTAAAAAAATTTTTTTGACAATACATCTACTAACTAACCAGAACTAAAAAGTGGGAAATAAATCTATTTAGTTTAAAAACCAAAAAACACGCTTTCAAAGCACACTAAACTAAAAAGTTGAAAATAATTTTTAAAATAATCATTAATAATAAAAGAGAAATACTATTATTGTAAAAAGCGTGGGCGCTTTATGCGCTCTTTACAATAATGCTAGTATTTTTCGTTCATTATTGTTTTAAGATTATTTTAAAACATATTTTAAACTTTTTTGTTTGATGGGCCCTAAAAGAGTATTTTTAGTTTTTTTTTAAACTATATTATTTAAACATAACAATTGAATCAGGTATATTACAACAGACAGATCCAATAGCGGCATAGCCTTTGTGTTTCAGAAAACTGGAAACATAATACCTACATATTAAGCTGCGTCCAGACTTGCAACAATTCGCCAAACATCCGTCCAAACAAACCAACCTATTTGCGCGCTCCTTTGATGCAAAAACCGACAAGCTCTGAATCACTCTATCATTCCCCAAGCACTTGGAACAACGTAAATTCCGTCCACGTCCACGTATATAACGCGCTATTCGGGGCGGCGAATTGTTGCAAGTCTGGACGCACTATTATATTGCTTTTTGTTCTATTATAAAATTTCCCAACGTTAAATAGTATTTGTCAGTTTTGACGTTTATTTGTTGTTGCGCTAACAACCAATTACATTTCCTAACGTGTGATTGCGTGCGCAAACGTGAGCAAACGGGTGGCAAGTAGAAAATATCGCATATGCTCGATTTTCTTTATAAGCTTCAATACAAAAATGCTTTAGTTAAAATGTCAATATCTCTTTTAATAATTAGGTCAGTAAGACAATTTAAAAAGGAATGTTAAAGAAAGGTAAAGCCATAACTTTGGCGTAACCGTTGTTTTTTCAGTTAACAATACATGTTACATAGTGAATAAAAGTTAAAAAAAATTGAATATTTTTTTATCTCTCTGTATGATGTGCTGTTAAAAGAGAGTAATAACCTTTTTATTGATAAAACATCAGAAATAAGTAAGGGTATAATTTATTTGCAAATAAGATTACTGCTTTTTAACAGCACATCACACGGCGATTAAAAGTTATTGATTTTTGCCAGAAACTTTAATCAATTTGTAGAATGTATTGTTAACAGTAAATAACAACGATTACGCCATTATAGCTTCACCATTTTTAAAAAAAAATTTTAATTGGTTTAACCTAATTTTTAAAAGAGTTATGGCGATTTATATTAAAGCATTTTTGTATTAAAGCTTATGCAGAAAATCAAGCATATGCGATCATTTTGGCGGAGTGTGTATTTTTGATTGCTCTAACAAACAATTATATTATCTAACGTGAAACGTAAACGGAATAGCACGCAAGTAAAAAACAAAATTAAAACTTTTCTCATGTGACCAACATATAGTTTTAATAAAAAGGTATGCTTTTAGTTAAACAGTTTGTAGAAGGTTTAAAATGAGCTGTGTGTAAATTTTAAAAATACTATATGTAAATTTAAATAAATAATTTGTTCCTAATGAAATAACATTAATTTATACTATGAATTATCCTTGCAAATCCTGTATAAATATATGTCCGTTATTATTGTATAGGTTTCTAAATAAAACCCATCCCCATTGGTTTTTGAGTTATCTCAAATTTATAAACTGTCGCCTTGCTATCAATATAAAATCAAATATCTTACCCTTTGCCAAGAAAATACACAAAGGAAAAAGAAAACCTAATTTTATCACTCAGAAGCATCCCAAATTCCGGGGTATCATCGTGCATGCAACAAGGGATGGTCAGAAGGGAATAAATAAAACGTAATTGCCCTTAAAAATAAAACGAGTTTTTTGAAAAAGCTCTCTTGTGCTTTGTTTGTTGCAACTTAAGGTAAATGTAATGTTTATGCCAAAATATAATATATAATAATGTAAATAATAGTATATTACATTACAAGTGTGGAAAATGACTAATTTCACACGAGTGGGAATATTGTAGCACGAGGCGTTAGCCGAGTGCGACAAACCCACGAGTGTAAGAAAGTCATTTTCACACGAGTACTGTACACTATTTTTCCTACGACCACAAATTATTCACCAAAAAATAAATAAATTAAAGTTTGTCTGTTCAGAAAAAATAAAAAACAATTGAGAACTTTGCAACACTAGTGTGATATATACTTTTCCTCACTGCTATATTATACTGTTTTGACAATATTTTTATATCGAAAATCACCTACCTAGAAGCATTATATAACTTTTATCATTTTGGAATTTAAAAAGGCCCTCACTTAATAAAAATTGTATGGTTTTGTTAGCTAATAGTTTAATACGGTTTTCTGCTATTATAAGTGTTTTTTAAAAATTATTGATTCTTACATATTTTAGACACTCTTCTAAATGAAACGTAAGTGGTGCATATCCAAAATATTCCGTTTTTTAAAAAATATCAGTAAATAAACTTACGGGACCGGGGAGTGAAAAGGGGTGCTGGGTGGGGTAAAATTGGTAAAACGAGTTAATGAAACTGAACATCACATATAAAATTAAGTAAAAATAACAGTTTTTCCTCATATTTTTAAGAAAAAATATAAAAAATATGAAAATTGTAAATGCATAACCTAAAGTCCTAAAAGTAAGGAAAAAACGACTACCAAACGTCAGTTACCATGCAAAATATGGAAAGCATTTGGCAACGTCGGAAGGGTCTGATTCTATTTATGAATGGATAAAAGAAAGTGGATTCATAAAGTGTATATTAGCCTTAGGTTTAATTAGGGATTAAAAAAAAGATTTAACTAGTTGTTTGAGTACACGAAGAAAGAGAGGAAGGAATTTGATCTATAGGCTTTTTTCTCTGGCGCTTTAGGTCGAACGGTCAAGCGGCAAGGCTGCCTCTATAAAGTACGTGCTCAAAGGTAGAAGGGAGATTTTTAATTTGATACTTACCTGACAACACTGTGCCAGTCAGTGAAAGTTGTTTTTGTGGTTATGTCTATTTTTGTTTATGTTTTTATTTTTTCGTAAATTTTAATAAATATAAAATAAGATGATTTTCGCTAATTTGGGTTCTACCGTTTAAGGTAAATAAAAGTTTTTTTACTGTCACTACAATAAATATGTCACTTGCAAAACCAATAGCAGTTTTTAGAATGACATCATAATATGTATCACACCAGTGTTGTAAAGTACTTTGCAACACTAGTGCTGTAAAGTACTTTGCAACACTAGTGTGATATAACGCATTTTCTATGCATGAAATCAGTGTGCTATTTGCTATTTTCACAAGTGGTCATAGGAAAAAGTTGTTAGAATTTTAATTGTACATAATTTTAATCTATATTTTAACAACCACTTACAATGATGACTAGCTAAAAGGGATAGGAAAAAACCTTTTATACGTTTCATAGTTTTTTATTTACTAAGTAATAGAAATTTAATTCGTAAATTACAAAATTACCCCAACAATTATATTTTGTGTACCTAACTTTGAGGAGCCAAAAATATCGTCTATTAAAATACAATAATTTTCCTTATCGCGAAAAGAGTCACCAAATACTCATCCTTTACTTATGAGCAGCCAAGTTTTGCAGAGCAAAGATACCTTTAATCCGGTGGGCGTCACATTTGAGAATAACCTTAACCTGCATAAACATATTCTGAATTAATTTTGTGCCAAAAAGTATTTTTTCCCTTCTAATGTATACACTTTGTATGTGTCCTAAATCCAATCTCGCTTGGAATAGTGTTCTCATGGCGTCCGCCACAATGCTTAGCATTCTTAATTCCATTCACAGAAGAGCTGGTCGCCTCATTAATAATCCTTTACTTACAGAAAGGCTTTCCTCTATTGCCCATCGTCGTCTTGTAGGGGATTTATCGCTTTTTTATAGGTACTTCCATGGCTTCTGCTCTAAAGAATTGTTCAGTATAATTCCTCCACTCGAGATTCTCAATGGAGAAACTCGTGGTGCCGTTCGTATGCATCCCTATACGGCCCAACTGGGTAGGCCCCGAACTTCCCATTGCTTGTTCTTTTATCCCTAGAGACTCTAAAATGTGGAACCTGCTGCCCGTCTCTCGTTCCCACCCAAATCCTTAAGTATTTAAGTCCGGTGTTAACAAACTTCCTTTAACCTCACTTTTTAAAAGCTTTAGGCTTCATGGATTGTCCAAAGATTTTTAAAAAATGTAGTGAAAGTGATACCATCCACCAAGAATCCGGAAATATGCTTTTTTACTGGTTGCACATACTATTATTCCTTCGATCAAAATAATTTCTAAATTTTTATTTTAGATAGCCAAATATATATATATACATTTTTTTATATTAATAAATATAAACATTATGATTATTTGAACTCGTTAAAATACATCGCTTTAGTATCTATCAAAGAATGTATCTACCCCATTGTTATGTATTGTTAATTGACATCCACAAATGTCATCAGTCATATTAAAAGCATGGGAAAAGTTGAGCGTCCGAATATTTTTGATATATTGGGATTTTTATTTATTTTGTACAGGGTGTTTCATTTTCGATGGTTTTACGGAGTATTTCGAAAACCGTGAGGAATATCAAAAACCTAATATGGGACTCCCGATCTCTTTTTTGAGAAAACAACTATGGTGAAAACAGTTCATGGCTATTGCGATCTATCTCGGAGCTACAGGGTGATTTTCGGATTTTGCCAATTTTTATAATCATTTTTAACTCGTTTGCTATTAAAGTTGTGAAAAAACTTTAAATAGGTTAATTATGTAGTTTTTTTCCGAAAAATAATGTGGTGTAATTAGTTTTCTTTTTATTGGTTAGTTTTTAAGAAATTACCAAACTTTTGTTTTTTCCTTATAGAACACCCTGTATAGTTTTATCTGTATTTATTAAGCTCTCTTTCGGCTTTTCTAAAATATATATAGGTATGTATTTTTATTTAAAGTTTTACCGAAAATTTACATTTTCCATTAATTTTGCTTTTTTATAGAAGTCCATGACTGAAACTGATTTTTCAATACTCAGTTTTTTGGATTCCGCTACCCCAAATTGATTTTTTAATGAAAATACATTTTTATATTTTTAATTTATTTAAATTAGCCAACCTAAGCTTTAATAAATGTTAATGCAGTTTTGAAAAAATATTCAGAAAACTTGCAATATAATTATGATAAACAATATAACAATAATAGGCAAGTTTAAAAAATATGATACTATTATAGAAAAAGCACTATTACAGAAAAAAATAATATTTAATAAATGGAAATAAAATAAAAATACACATCATGGAACACTATAATTTAAACATTTATTGTAATTTTTGTTTTTGTTAGTTTAAGTATAAATTCTTTGATATTAAATGTTTTATAATATGTATTTATTTTATTTTAATTTAGTTAGTATAACTTTTTTCTGTAGTAGTGCCTTTCTATGATAAAGTTATATTTTTAAAGCTTAGCCAAGCAAATTAAAATACCCCTAAATATAAAAGTTAATTGTTAATATAATATTCGTTAGGGTAAGGAAATAAAAAAGTAGGTATTAAAAAATACTGTTTGGTCATTTTTAGTCATGGCCTTCTCTATAAAAAAACAAAATTTATGGAAAATGCTAATTTTCTGTAAATCTTTAAACAAGAATTACATAATTATATATATTTTTGAAAAGCCGAAGAAAAGCTTAATAAATACAGATAAAAATATACAGTGTGTTCCATAAGAAAAAACATAAGTTGGGTAATTTTCTCAAAAACTAACCAATACCTATAGAAAAAGAAAACAATTATACCACAATATTTTACGGAAACAAACCTATTTAAAGGTTTTTACAGCTTTAATAGCAAACCAGTTAAAAAGATTATAAAAATGGGCAAAATCCGAAAATCACCCTGTAGCTTCGAGATGGATCGCAATAGCCATGAACTATTTTCACCATAGTTGTTTTCTCAAAAAAGAGATCGGGAGTCCTATATTAGATTTTTGATATTCTTTACGGTTTTCGAGATACTCCGTAAAACCATCGAAAATGAAACACCCTGTACATAAAAAACAAGGAAGTTTGCCTAAAGTTATAACTTTTAACCCACTACTTATTGCACTGATAAAAAAAATTATAATAATACCAAAATGTTTATCATTTAGTTAAACAATAATTAATTATAATTATTATTAATTATTTGTATAAATAATTAATAATAACAAAAAACTTTATTTCTTCGAACATCATATCACCACAAAATTAATGGAAATGTAGGTCTCCAATTCATTTTATGAAAATGCAGTTGTAAACTTTTATAGTGGTGTATTTTAAGTAACCCATTTTCCCATCTTGAAAATGCATTAAGCAATTTCCCGACGAAGCCTATGTACCATATCCGAAGACATAAAACCTTAAAAGCGTAATTAAAATTTCGAAATGGATAACTTGTTGTTGAGTTACATTAGTCTGAGATATTCCTTCTTATTACATAAAAGAAAGCATGATAGTTTATGTATTTGATTATAAGATGTTTTATTTTAGAAAATTAAAAATAGTATTGTAACTGCCATAGATAATTTTCGCTTAAACAAATATTTTGAATTCGGAAAAAACGGACGTTAAATATTTTTATTTTCCTATAATTAAAAAATTATATAAGCCGTTAAAAATGCAACACATTAAAAGAAATATAAAACAAGGGTTACAAATACTTATTAAAATAAGCACAATTATTTTAAAAAGCAAGTAATCAATCATTTTACTAAAACAACTACTTGTCGCACAATCGGGATTTGCGTCTGAAACAAACCCGTGAAAAAATATTTGTAATTAAATAAATTTCCATTTATTTCTAAGTATATTCATGTAAAAACAGTTAAATTAAATTATTTATATGACAAAATCTAACACATTTAAACTAAATCTGTGGCGCTATTAAAAAACGTAAACAAATGAAATATTGATGGAGCAATACTTTACATGCCAGTGGGACCAATGTATAAACAATTTTCGGCTTGAAGGCTATACAATAATTTGCTATCAAAATTATACGAAATTTCGTTTATATTTTGTTGATAAGATCACAGATAGATTCCGCTTCCAATGGCGAAAATTTGGCCTATCGAACGCCGACTGGCTCGCGTTAAACTTGTTTCCTTGCGAAATGTAATTTGCGAATTGTAAAACATGTTTTAATTGGTTAAATTCGAAAGTGGTACCTTTTGAGATATAGAGTAGTAAAAAGCCTATTTTTTTAAATTTTATCACCTTGTATCTTAATAAATAAGCTTTTAAAGATATAAGTTTATTTAAACCTTTGTGCTTAAAACCCCTTGAGAATTCACACTCTAAAATATTATCATCTAATATTGAAACACTCTGTATAGCTTAGACCTGACCATATAGGAAATGATTTTTTTAATCCAGATATTTTAAAATCCGCTGCCTAAATCAACTTTCACCAAGTACACTTTTTTATATAAATTATGTTAAAAAAATATTTTTTTATTTAAAAGTTACATACAAAGCGGCTTAAAACAGTTATTTCATTTTTAACTTCTGCAAGATACTGCTGGTGGTGCTCTCTGGAGTTAGCTATAAAATTGATAGCAGATTTTTATTTTCCACCTCCCAAAATTACAACAATAGAGTTGTTAATAACAATATTATTTATAGAAAACTAATACCAAAATTAATTTTTAACACTTTGCATCTCCGAAATCATCCACTTTTAAAAAAGGCAAGTTGGGTTAGATCGTCATAATTTAGTCTGAGGAATTTGTGATGGCTTTTCTTGGCACCTTTGAGAGACACTCTCACAATTTTTACGACTGAGTATTTCCATTAATTTCAACTTTTAAGATGATATGACATTAATTCCGTTTTCGAAAATATTTTATTCTAAATCGAAACACGTCCTAAGTCTCGTGGAAGTGTTAAGCCATAATAAAAAGGGGATAATAATATTCATGGATATGTTAAACTAAGAAATTCCCCATCGTACGCTGAAAGATGTTATCTGTCGTCGAAGTGCATATTGCATTATTCCGCGAGATCTGCCAGTTTTAAATTCCTTTTCGAATATCGCAGTAACGTAGAAAAGTGGGTTTTTAAGCTTTTAGATGTACGTATTATTTATATTATGTCTTGATCTTTTTCGTTTGCGAAAAACACCTGAACAAAAATGTCTTGCATTGGTTTAAGAAGTCAGCCATGGTCAGTAACTAAAAATGCATTTTATTGTTTTAAAGAAGGTGTTTTGGTTACTTAATATGTAGCATATTGTGTAACATGTAGAAAAAGAGAAATATTTTAAGACGTTGGTTTTTAGAGGGGTAAAAGCGGCAAAAAATGTTTTCTTCTAAGATCAAAAAGTGACGATCCCCAAGCAACAAGCTGACGTCTTATTGACGCCTCTTTTTAGGCATTTTTGGTCATATTTGGTCAGCAAAGACATCATAAGATGACCACAAAATGACGTTAAAATAACCTCCCTAAGTCACACATCAATGTTAGGCGTTTAACCAATTATAACCGTGGTAATAATTGGTGACAACTTTGACGTATAATACATTGTTTAAACGTCAACATAAATGATTGGTAAATACCGTTTTAAAATTGGTTCTTCGCCTAAAATTGATAACATACAAAAGACGTCCCGTTAATGACGTTATAATGACGTCTTTAAGATGACGAAAAATTGACGCATATACTTTTCATTCCAAAAGCTAAAACGATACGATAGGTGGAGGTATTTGCTTTAAAGCTAATAAAAATCACCCACCGCAGACCGGTCTCGAAATTTTTGGTGTCATCGGTATGATGTAGGCGATAACAACAAGCTCCAAAAATTCCAATAAGAAGCGGAGATCTTCAATAAACGCAGTAGCTTATTGTCGATTTCGCCATCTATCGGTAGAGTTTTTCCTATTTCAATTTTGTAAAATTATAAGTTATATGATATTTCGGTTGGATTTTGACACGAATAATATAATGACACAAAATTTTTCTGGCTGGTTTTCTAAACATGACGTCATTAGATTTTTATGAGCTAGTATGACGAAAAAATGACGTCAAAGGACGTCTAATTTTGGTCTGATGACGTCGTATGACCAAAAATTACTAAAAAATGACGTGATAATGACGTTAGCTTGCTGCTTGGGTCGTTTTTCCTTATATGACCTGCAGGCAGTGCCCAAAATTTGCTCTGTTTCATTTTCAAATGGCCACCTTGTATGTGCAAGAGCCCTATTTTACACTTTTGTTAAAAAATTTACATGATCTCCAGTACCTCTACCGAAAACTTTAAGAGATGGTTCTTCAACAAAAATTTAAAAAAATCATGTGTTATATCCAAAATATCCTACTTTTGAAAGTACAGGGTGTTATTAGATTAAAAGAAATTATAATCGTTTTCATCTAATAATTTTTGTACCACTTTAAATATGTTTAGAAAATTCGGAAGACGTCTTCTAAACAGCATAGGAAAAGAATTCATTTTTACCATTGTCTACCATGAGATATTTACGGTAAATATTTTTTAATGAGGAATGGATATTTTTTGGAGAAACGATTTGCCAGTTCATCAGTGTTTGAACTCCCAATTCATATAATTATTGGTAAAATAGACTACTAATATGACTACTAGAGTGTGCCAAAACAGACAAAAAAATATCTCACAAAATGCACCAACAGAGCTTCTTTTAAAAGCGCAGCTCAAAATTTTAATTTTAACAGGTTCTCAATGTATCTTTGGGTTTTTTAATAACATAAAAAACCGGGTTTTTACAACTTTTTGGACTGCAAGTTTTGAAAAAAAAATCTGGTAAAAAATAAATAAATTAATCTTCTTAAGCAATAAATTTTGTTCAAAAAGTTTTATTAAGCCAATTTTTTATCTTCAATATTTAAATTTTACAGAGCTTTAAATTTTAAATATTTGGTTGTTTGCATTTTTACGCATTTTTTTACCGAAACTATTAGTGTTAAAAAAAACTTAAATAACAGATTTGTAGTACGTCCAAAATTCTATAAAAAAGGCCTACTGACTTTTCCTATATCCATTTTATCAAGTTTTTGCTTTTATTAACACTGTTAATGTTAATATAGCACTAATGGTAATAAGCTAAAAGCTTGAAAATGAGTATTTAAGAGCCTCTAACTTTGTTGTCAGTGATAATACGAAAAAGTCGATGAATACTTTTTTATAGGATTTTGGACGTACGACAAATCTGCTATTTAACTTTTTTTCTAACACTAATGGTTTTGCAAAAAATGCAAAAAAAACGAAAATTTTAAATTTAAAGCTCTGTAGAACATCAAATAGCATACTCATTATAAATTGAGAAAAACACCTAAACAAAAGCTGTATTTATTGGTTTAAAACATCAGTCACCCTAGTTACCACAATAAAAAAATTATTTTATTGGTTTAAAACTACAGTAACCAAAGTTACTTATTGGTATTCTTTATTAATTTATAGTGGCCAAAGTATAAAGATAAAAAATTTTACCCAATGTAACTTTTCGTACCAAACTTATTGCTTAATAACACTCATTTATTTATTTTTTAATAAAGCTTGCAGCCCGTATACCATCAAAGACAAAACTATAAATTTGTATTTAAACCAGTTAACAAATATTTATTAATATAACCTCCACAAAATTCTTAAATAACAAAGAAAATTCCTAAAATTAAAAGGTTTATTTCCAAAATTGCGCCCTTAATTCATTTTTGTTAGTAAATTCGAGTAAGCCCGAAGTATCCGAATAAAAGGGTTGGGTAAATAAATATGTTCTTTATACGAAACAGTCTTAATTAAGAAAATAAGAAGGCTATTTTAAAACATTTACTTTAGTTACATACATTTTAAACAAAATTTTAGGGTTACCTAATAAAGAAGGTTACCAGGGGGCGTATTTACATTTTATACCATTATACAGATGAGTGCCATTCTATAGCGTAGTATAATATGTATATTTAAAACGCGCATATGGTTTCTCCAAATTATACTGCGATACAGATAAGCGTCAATCTATAACATAGTAGGATATAAACTTACAATACGCTCCTATTTCCACTCCAAATTATACCACGGTACAAAAAAAAACAAAAAGTTATCTTTATTTTTTATGGCCTATTTCTAAGCTAACAAAGTAAACATATTTCAGAAAACAAAACTTACACGTAATATAAAAAATATTGAGATTTCTGGTTAGTTTGATTCAAACTAATATTCACTTCCAGATTTCTCAAACACTTTCATTTTTTAACGATACTGCTTTCAAATTTTGTTAGCCTACCAGCCTGAATTCTTTTTGAACCCGCGGTTAGTTCTGGTTCTTTGTCTTTTGCGACTAGTTGATGTTGGTTGTACACCTATAATTCTACCACGTTTAACTTTTTTGATTTGATGTTAAAAATTTAAAACATTAGCAGTTGTTTTTAATTTACTCATAGCCATGTTTACTTTATTTATAGCATTAAAGGTTTCTATAGAATCATTTCCCTTTAAAATTCCGACAACTTTTGCAAAATTTTGAGAGAGGCAGTTCAGTGTAGTATCAGTAACACTACTTAGATCGTTAACAGATGATGGTTTTTATACTTTAATAATTAATTAATTAATTATTATCCTTTACCACAATGACGATGTTGTGTCCGTCTTTTAAATGCGGGTCATTTTTTATAGTATTTGGATTCACTTTCTTGAAAAGAAATACGATTTTGGCACCGCATTCTTTATTTCTTATTCGAGTGGGACATTTTCTAAATTCTGTAACTTTGTTGAATTCATTATGATGACACTTAGACACTTTTTGTATTCAACCTTTTTTAGTGATGGGTAAGTATATCTAACTATACAGTTTGTTGTGGTGCCAATACTAAAATTGCGGATCCAGTCGTCACAATACTCACTATTTGTTTTATTATATATATATATATATATATATATATATATATATATATATATATATATATATATATATATATATATATATATATATATATACTTTTAGATAACATCTTTTCTTGGACTATAAAACGTATATTTTTTTTGTAGATTTCTTGGGGTATGTAGTCCTTTTAATAAAAATATATAAAAATTTTTGCATTCACAATATTCACAATATATATATATATATATATATATATATATATATATATATATATATATATATATATATATATATATATATATATATATAAATTATATATATATTTATATATATATATATATATATATACTTTTAGATAATATCTTTTCTTGGACTAAAAAACGTATATTTTTTTGTAGATTTCTTGGGGTATGTACTCCTTTTAAAAAAACTATATATAAAATTTTTGCATACATGGCAATTTCTATTGACGTTTCGGCTGGCATCCCAAGCCTTTATCAAAATAAAATGGTCAAAACACTGCAAATAAATATTCTAAAATTGGGTGGTACAATACAATAAGAAAAATCGCTTACATTAAAACATAGTACAACACAATTATTACATGTCAAGTTACATTAAAACAATATCAAATAAATCGCACAGTAAAATGTAAAAACGAAAAACAAACACCATCCTTTTATTGAAGATATGCTCTATATTGGTTAGGCGGATTCATTTATTGGATGGTCTTTTTGTTAGGTACACACCTATGTCAAACTATTTTCAGTTTGAGATTCCAAAAGCACAAAATTTAATCATTTCTTATTTAAATATTAGTTAGTTTTTATTTTTATTTTTTAAGTTCATTTTTAACTTGACAACGGTGGCAGACTTGCCACCGAAACGTCGTTTTTAATTTGAATTTTTGGGTTTTTGGGGGTTTTCTTTTATTTTGTTTCAGGCGACCGGCAAGTTCATAGGGGTCAATAGGGCTGAACAGGGTCAGCTCGTATACCCCGGGACCAGGACCGAAGCGGTCCCATTCTTTCCAGGCGTGTACCTAACAAAAAGACCATCCACCATCCTTTTATCGATGGTGGTATACATACACTGACACTACATCGATATAGGTATTGCATATTTTTTACCTTTTCAGATGTACTTAATATATTTAACGAATTTTGATTTTTGTTTGTTTTTTTTTTTGTTTTTTGGTAAACTTAAAAAACTTACAATGTATTAAAATATTTTTTTTTATAATAACAAGAAATAATAATAAGGAAGTTTATAAACAGGAAAGAAACTATTTTAAAAGATCATTATATACCCTGCTCAAAAATCTTGTATCAGACTTTGAGTTTATGACGTTGTTTTTCTGCTGTATTTCTATCATTTCATAGAATTCTATTTTCTTTGAATGGTTTTCTGATTTTTAAGATTTTTACTTCATTAAAATTAAAAGTATGATTGGTTTCAGTGACATGGTTTATTAACGCTGTTATATTTTTTTTGTCATATTTGTGTCCGTTAATTCGATTTTTGATGTATTGACTTGTTTGCCCAATATAAACAGCATTACAATCGTTACAATTTTTTAGATTTTGTGACAGTCCTGGTATATAAGGTAGTGTTAGATATTTGGTTGATTTTTGTTGTTTTATTTTTTGGTTACTGTCTTTGTTATAAAATCTGTTAATTCATTTTTAAAAATTGAGTTTAATAAATTTATTGGGTAACTATTTTTTATAAGTGCGTTTTTTGCTTTTTTATTGCTGTTTCTCGAAATTCGGCATCAGTGAGTTCTATCGCACGGTCAGCAAGCCCCATAATTACAGATCTTTTTTGTGACATTGGGTGAATAGAGTCATAATGTAGGTATCTAGATGACCATGTTGCCTTTGTATACCATTCTGTTCTTATTTTATGGTTTTTATTATGTAATGTCATATCTAAAAAATTAATTTTTCGTTCATTTTCTATTTCTAATGTAAATTTTAGTTTGTTGTGGTAACTATTAAAATAATTAATGATGTTGTTTTGTTGTGATTTAGGTATGGCGGTTATGCAATCATCTACATATCTATAAAAAAATGGAATATTAAAATTTAGTCCCTCTATTATTGTTTCTTCAAGGTCTTCCATTACAATTTGTGCAATGACACTAGAAATGGCGACACCCATTGCACATCCTTCAATTTGTTTATAGAAAGCATTATCGTATACGAAATATGTTGAATCTAATGTTAAGTTTACTGCTTCTAACTTGAAGAATTTCAAATGGAATATCTGTATATTTTTTAATTTCATTCCATTTTTTTGTTAATATTTGTTTTGTTAATTCGGTGGGTATATTAGTGTAGAGTGACACAACATCCAATGATATTAAAATGTAGTCTTCGGGTATTGTGATGTTTTTTGTTTTATTTTTGAAATCCCAAGAGTCTTTTATATAGTATGGATTTTTGTTAATTATGTTTTAAAGAATATTTTTAAGAATCTAGATAAACCTTCAAATGGTGATTGCACACATGAAACAATAAGTCGTAGAGGTATGTTATTTTTATGAAGTTTGGGGAGACCATAAATTCTGGGGGCCACAGCGTTATTGATTTTTAGATCTTTTGCTGTTTTTGGTGAGATATATGCTTTGTTTTCCCATCTGGAGATAATTTCGTTGTTTTTTTTCTGATATATATTAGTAGGGTCATTTTTTATTAGTTTATAGATCGTATTATCTGAAAGCAGTTCTTTTATTTTGTTGTCATAATCGGTAGATAACATTATGACTGTTTTGTTGGATTTGTCAGGTTTTAGTATTTTTAATTCCGGATGTTGTTTTATAAAGGATTTTGTTTTGTTAATTTTATTTTGTAAAACTTTGTGTTTTTATTATTAGAAAATTTGTTAAAATTGTATTTATAATTTGTAATTGCGTTACAGCATTTTGATCTAATGGCATTTGCATCGGTATTTATGTGTAACAATGATGTTTCAATATTCGTTATTATTTCTGAAATGGGTAGTTGTTCTATTTTACTTAAGGGGTTGCAAAATTTGGTCCATAACTTAAAACGTCAATAACATATGTTGGAATATCTATGTTAGTTAAATTCTGTACCAAGTTTGAATTTGGTTCAGTTTCAAGCCTATTTATGTTTTGGTTTTTTGTCCAGACATTAATTTTTTTAATATTTTGTTCCCTGATTTTCAAAAAATGTTCATTTTTTTGTATTTCTTTTCTATTTATAAACTCATTTCACAGATCTATTGGTAAAACATTCTTTAAATATTGTATGATGTTGTTTAATTCATTCTCTAAATACTTCAAATTGTTTGTAGTATCGGTTATAAGTAAGCTTAAAGTGTCTTTAATAAAATTTTTGCAAATATTATTTTTAAATTTTAGTTCTAGATTATTGTTTTGGAATTTAAGATGTTAAAAACAGAAAACCATTCAATGAAAAGAGAATTCTATGAAATGATAGAAATACAGCAGAAAAACAACGCCATAAACTCAAAGTCTGATACAAGATTTTTGAGCAGGGTATATAATGATCTTTTAAAATAGTTTCTTTCCTGTTTATAAACTTCCTTATTATTATTTCTTATTATTAAAAAAAAAAAAATATTTTAATACATTGTAAGTTTTTTTAAGTTTACCAAAAAACAAAAAAAACAAACAAAAATCAAAATTCGTTAAATATATTAAGTACATCTGAAAAGGTAAAAAATATGCAATACCTATATCGATGTAGTGTCAGTGTATGTATACCACCATCGATAAAAGGATGGTGTTTGTTTTTCGTTTTTACATTTTACTGTGCGATTTATTTGATATTGTTTTAATGTAACTTGACGTGTAATAATTGTGTTGTACTATGTTTTAATGTAAGCGATTTTTCTTGTTGTATTGTACCACCCAATTTTAGAATATTTATTTGCAGTGTTTTGACCATTTTATTTTGATAAAGGCTTGGGATGCCAGCCGAAACGTCAATAGAAATTGCATTTATGCAAAAATTTTATATATAGTTTTATTAAAAGGACTACATACCCCAAGAAATTACGTTATAGAATAGCACTCATCTGTATAATGGTATAGAATGTAAATACGCTACCAGAGGGTGGGTAGTAACGATTTGTACTTTCAAAAAAAAATTTTTGTGTTATCTTATTGTTAAACGTAGTTAAAGTTATTATTTAATTATTATCCTATTAGCTCTGACATCTTTAAAGACAGGTCACTAATTCCATACAGACATATTTCATATTTGTATGTATCTATACGCTCTACAAAATTTAAAGACGGAAAACGATCGTCGTTACACTCTTTTACCTCACAAACTTCCAAACGTGTTTTTCTCAAAACTACTTTTTGGACCGTGTTCACTGTCATTTAAAAACTACTTGACCAAAAAATGTTAAACATGGTACACATTTTCTACATATAAAATACCTGGCTCCAACGGTTGGTTTATATTTTTTTTTTTTGACATGAAGGGGTTTTTCACTCAAAAAATTTTCAGAACTTTTCGTGATAAATTATAGTTAACGCTTTAAATGGCCACCAAAAATGTTTAAATAAAAAAAAATAGAGAAACTTGGGGCAAGTTTTAATAATACTTTGATAAAATTTTAATTATCTTTGATTTCAGATAATTTCCGACGGGGATACAGTACACACCGCAATTTTTTTTTAAGCGTTGTGGAACAAACTCTGTCACCGGCTTGTTTTTCAATATTTTCTAATGAGAATTTTTCAGAATAAGTTGATACAGGTACCTTTGGAGTAAAACAATTACATTATAGTCATTATATATATTAGAGCTATAAATTTTAAACTCGAAAAACTTTGAAAAGTTTAATGCTTCCTGGACCTTAACTACTTTTTTTTTACCGAAAATACAATTAAAATTATACATTTTTAATTCTTATAATAAACCCACCATAATTGTGTAAAGACCGACAAAAAAACAACTTTTAATTCTTAAACATTTATTTTTTCGTACACAAAACACTATGTTTTACTCCAATTATATACAGAATTATCGATCCTTAAAATAATTATGACACCACATGTTTTTACCTAAATTTTTACTAAAGACAGTAACCCTACTAACTTCGTACCTACATGTAGGTACCTACGCATTTAACTCTACATAATCTCTTAACATAGATCTGTCCTAAAACACACAGTAGAAATATTTTACTATAATGAAAAAACTTTTATGCAAAAACAATCACTACAACTATGTAAATATAGTATTTTTAATTTTTCTTTTAATCGAAACCGGTCAAACTAAATTTAATAATTTTTTTCCGATTTAATTACTAGCAACACAAAACCAGTACCAAAAACATTAAGTGTATATTAAGTAAGTACTAACAATATTAAAAATAAATTAAAATCGCATTTAAACCTACTATAAATAAGTATTACAATAAAACAAAAAAATCCATTTACAAAACCGTTTTAAATTTTACAGAAAGAAAATAAAAACATGTAAATTATTTTAAAAACATGATCTTA
Organism: Listronotus bonariensis; assembly: GCA_014170235.1. Taxonomy (NCBI): domain Eukaryota; kingdom Metazoa; phylum Arthropoda; class Insecta; order Coleoptera; family Curculionidae; genus Listronotus; species Listronotus bonariensis. The sequence goes on from JACEGR010001514.1 coordinate 161,672, forward strand.
AGAAGCAGCTATCAAGAGAAAAATAAGTACAGGGTGTTATTTTTGGGATTATTATTTTCGTAAATACAGGGTGGGCCATTTTAAAGGTTTCTCCTTTTTGTTCATTTTCTTAAATTGTTTTAATGCTATCTCAGGATTGTGAAGAAAATCGAGAAAATTCATAATGGACCACCGTTCAGTTTCCCAACGCACAAAAATTGTCCAATTTTATTTTATAAATCACAAATTACTAATTTTAACTCAGCGTCAACAGCGTGCACATTTTGATACCAGAGATGCGTCTAAAACTAAAAAAAAATAATTCGTGCTTTTGTCCCTAAGTTTAAAGAAACAAGAAGCGTGAGAGATCGCTCTAAAACAGGTAGACCACGTTCAATAATTAAAGAACATCAAGCGATTTATAGAGACTCTTAAGCTAAATTTATAGATGAACGTTTCTATTTCCGTTTTCCGATTGACGTTTTCAGTTTGAAGATGAATCAACAATTTTCCATTTGCCAATTTCTATTTTTGGTTTACGGTTTCCATATACCATATTAGAAACAGAAACTTCAAACTGCGAGCGGTGACGGAAACGTCAATCTATAAATTCAGCTTTAATGATGATCACTCAACTTTAACCAGAAGACGATCAAATTCAAACTGGCCTTCAAGATCGCCCGACTTAACGACGACTGATTTCTTTCTCTGGGGCTACCTAAAAGAAAGAGTAGACAAAAATAAAGCGCGAACACTTAAGAAATTTAAAGTCGATATTAAAAAGAAATTCCTGCAATATCAAAAGAAACGTTGACGTTAGTGATGGAAAATGTAGAGGCTATAGCAAGGCTATGTGAAGAAGAAGATGGCGGTCATCTACAAGACCATACTTTTCACACATAAATCTCTACGAGACCATAATTTCACCAAAGGCCACTTTTTGTTATTGTTTAAAAAAATATATTATTCTGATCTTATTAAATTCAATATTTGAAGAATAAATGGGTTTCCTACTTTTGGCCTACCCTGTACATTGCTTTAAAGATGGAGGGTAACTTTAAAAAAAAATTATTGATATCCTAAAATACCCCTAACTTAAATTTTATTAAAATTAGACAGTGGTATGTGGTATATGTACCATTAAAGGGCTAATTAAGTTTCATCTTGATTAAATTAAATTTATTCAATCCAGTGGTCTCGAATGGTTCTGCAGTTTTTTAATTAGCTATTAACATTTAAACCAAAATTTTTTATTAAACCAAGTGTTTTTAAATATTGTTTATGTTTTTAGTGCGCCTCAGTAATATACAATTGGGTGATTTTGTTTTAACTAAGCAAGTTAAAAAAAAAAAACAGGTGACAAACGCGCTGTATTTTTACTTGCTTTATCGATTTAAAAAATATATTAATTTTAAAACCAATATTTTCTCTACACCTTGTATGTAAATAATAAATTTAATAATTTATCTCTTGATAGTATTTTCTAATATCCATGAAGTAACTACATCTAGCTAAAGATCCATATACTATAGTATTAAGAGAACAACCATTACTATAACGCCATCTACATTTTAACGTACAAAAGATTGCACTATCAATTTACTTAAAAAATCAATGTTTTTATTTCAAACATTTAAGAAATGCAATCGTTATAAAAAAATGTTTTAGTTAAAACTTTATGTATATTCAGAGCTATAATATCAAACTTGCATGTGTTAAGTTTGAAGTGGGGACATCTATAACTACCCTAAATGCAACTACAAACATATGTAGGCATGTATGTCTTTCAGCGGCAGATTAAGAAAAAAAAATTATATTGTAGGAGGCCAAGGATTGAATTAAAATTTCAGAAAAGTTTAATAAAACCTAGCCTAATAACATTTTTATTGGGTCTGGGTCCCATTTTTTATAGGTTTGTAATTGAAAACGTCTAAAATTTTTTTGATACTTTTTAATAAAAAAATTAATAGTATTTAGATATGTGAAAAATGTACAACTAACTACTAAAATAATTGCATTTTGTTATTAAAAACATATTGAAAAATTTTAGAATTTTTAAAAAATATTGGGTTTAACTTTTTCTGTATAAATTAACATTATTTTCTTAAGTATTCTATTGAATTTGGTGAAAAAAAATAAAATTTATAAATAATTTTTTTAGTAAGGGAAAAATAACCAATATAGCTGTTTATCCTTCGTTAACCCTGTGGGAAAATAGTGAATGCTAAAAAGCTTATAATCGCCAATGTAATTTTATAGCTCCTAGTTTACTCGTCAAGTAAAAAACCTGTGGAAGAGACACAGTCCTAAATAGCGTTGAATTCAGAAGGTGGACCAAGGGGATTATTCCCCCGGAGCAAAAAATCCGTCCCCGGGGAAGTTTACCAAATTAAATGTAGGTATGAATGTAATCTCGAAGTAGTTGTTTGGTTTTTAAACATGAAGATCTTTTTTGGTATTCAACATTCCACGGGAATATTAAACTCCCCTCGAAAAAACATTTCTGAATTCAACACTGGTCTTAAATTGTCTTGTCTTTATGTCTTTAGCAATTTCATACTTTCTTTTAGATAAGTATATTAATAAGTCATTTAATTTTCTATTACAATTAAATTTCTTCTTCTTCGCTAAAAGAAGTCTCCACAGCTTCATACACAAGACTGAACCCTTTGCTGACCAAAGTATCATCGGATCGGAAACGAACAAGCAGTGCTTCATGGGTAGATATAATATCAAAGGGTTTCTACAAATATAAAACAAATTTATTACGAACAACAATTATTATCCCCAAAAATTTACCATTTTATATTTAAACACCCCCGTATTTTTACGGTTTGGGAACATTTTTATCTTTTTAAATTTTTGGGTTTGAAGACCTCACCTTTGTTCCACAGAATTTTCCGTATGATGG